>VDFB02294920.1:64423-188311 GCA_007258455.2 Sequoia sempervirens
CCATTAAGTACATCTTCAGCCCTTCAATCATCAAAGAGGATAATCAATTGAAAGATGTGGATAAGTGGAAAAATGAATTTGATTAGATGGTTTCTCAGTGCTTGACACACATACAAAATGATGGGGATATTAGCCTTGATAGATTTCATACTTTGCTTGATGGGATTGTGAAACTAGACAATGGATACACGAAATTCATGGTAGATGTCAGGAACCTTCTTGATAATAGATGGAAGAGCCACCTCACGAATTTCACTACTGCATAAGAATTCAAATGGCCAAATGATTTGAGAATAAGTAAATGGCAGGAAAAGTATCTAGGCCCTGATGAGGATTGATCATCATCATCACAAACAAAGATTAATCATATAGTCAAAGTTTTGTACAAGTCTCAGATGACCATGGGATTTTACTTGGAGACTAACTGATTAGCAAGAATGTTATTGTTTAGTTATTTTAGTTATGTTTAATTTCACAATTGTGTTTTGTTTCCAAAAGAGATGTCCTTTGGTCTGAAGCTTGTTGCCTCTCATATAAATAAGATAGACCAAGACCAAAAGGGACATCAGATTAGAGATAGGAAAAAGAATAGGCGAATAGGGATAATGTCTACATTTCAAAAGACCATGATGCATGTATGAAATTATGGAGAAATCAATGAAAGAGCTCTGATTTTGTGGAATTATACTAGTGTCAATTTTTTGTTGAATTAATTGAAAATATTATCAGGTTGTCTCCAATGTTGATATTTCTCTATTATTTAAATTGATATATCAAGTATATATTCAATTTATCAATGAACATTTATTGTATTTGTGTGGTATGATTAATTGGTTCTTTCAAGTAAAGATTAAATCCTTCTATTCATTCACAGTAATTCAGAAGTGTCATTTGGATCATCAAAGAAGAACCTAGTAATTACATCCTTGCATGTTTATACAAGTTATAGACTAATATTGGTATGCCAAACAATTAGAATTTCTACCAAATACAAGCCACTCATCTTAGACTTTCACTTGACTCCATAAACCCAACAAGGCATTGGTCTTACCCATTTTATTTATTTAGTTTCATTAAATTCATTCCAAAACCTCACATCTGCCAACTAAACGTATAAAATTTTACCTTGATATTGCTTATACAATTCATACCAAATAGGTTTGCATCTCTCCACTTTCAATTGCCATTTGTGGAAAGATTGTTTAAGTAGGGAACACACAGTCTAAGTCTGCTTTACTTGCATAGATATACCCACCTAGGTTTGGCAGAGCCTAAAGAGAAGAAGGTTTAAATTCATCATTTGGTGTTGTACATTAGCCAAAAATGTATGAAGAGATTGGCCACCTCTTGTGGTTTCAAACCAACATTTTTGAGACCTAACAGGTTGTAGCCATTAATTCTAGAGGGTTGATGGGTAAATAGAATTGTAAACCTCGAGGCAGAGGTTGGAGAATCGTATGTGAAGATAAAACAATAAGAAACCCCTATTTTCATTGAATTTTGTGTGTGTTTCCATTATAGTTTTTTGTTATAGGTGTTGGTACGATTCTGTACTGATGGATTTTGATAAATAAATGCATTTAATTGGATGGTGAAGTGAACTAGGAGCATATTGGTTTTTGTTTTATTGGATTTCATTAAGATGAAAGCATTTTAGAAGTAATTTTCTGAACTCGGCTTGTAGCACCCTGCTTGAGGGTTTGAGGGTGGTTAAAATGCACTAGAGGCCCATTCCACTAGTAGATTCTCTTTTAAATTGGTGGAATGGGGAAAATTAGGTAGGGTTTCATGTTGGTGGAGGTTTCAATAGTAGGAAAGGTAGTTTGAAGGGTTTTTGATGCTGCCCTAGTTAGGATTTCAATGAATTTTGGCTTAAAGCTAATGGCTATAGGTTGGAGTTTTCTTTAAATGCAATGAAGAAGGTTGGGAGTTGATTCATAAAGCATGTGTAGACATATTGTGATTTTTTTGAAGTCTTGAAAAGGTGGGAAAAGGTTTGGAGAACATAGAATCAATAAACCCTCATTGTGCAAGCCTAAATAGGCCTAAAACAAGGGTTTGAGATACAGTGAGTTTGTGGGCACTTCTTTTGTTAAAAAATGTTTATTTAGGGTATTTTTAACCTAGTTAAGGTCTATAAATAGATAACTGGGATTTAAATAGGGTTTGGTTGGGCGTTGCTTTGTAAAAGAGGGCTAATTGGGGCTTTGTCCAATGTACCAGTCCTTTTTAGGGATTGGTGTTCCAAAACAAGTGTATGTAGAAATTTGATATGTTAAGGTAGAGGGAAATGGGTATTTGGAATACTAATTGAGAAGTGGGTTTGAGGTTGGTTTTGGGAGATATGGCCAAAAACCATTGTTTGGTATGATATAAGAAGGATTTGAAAAAATTAGGAAATAAGGACCAAGATAGGGTTTTGAAGATTGAAAAGTTATTTGAAACACTTTGCTTTGTGATTGTTAGTAGTTTTCCTCCCTGCTCTGCATTAGGTGTTATTAGAGCATAGGGTCTGATTTAAAAGTGGGGAAGTGAATGAGAATTAACTTAAGCAAGATGCCTCCAAAGAACAACCCAATGGCCAAGGAAGTTAGAGAATTGAAGGAAAATTATGCAAAGGAGGTGAGGATTTATAAGGAGTCTCATGAAGCTTCCCTTGCCAGAATAGCAGCCCTAGAGAAGAATCAAAGAAGAGGTATGGTCATTGGTGACCAAAGTGATAAGGAGGATGAGGGTGAGAGTGAGAACCCTCTAGTAGGAGTCCATGATGATGAGGACTTGGACCTTGAAGAGATGAGAATGGTCAGGATGCTAAAGGTTGTCAAGGGGGATAATACTCCAAAGGTGAAAGTTGAAGTTCCTATGTATGGTGGAAAGATGGATAGTGAAGAAGTTTTGGGTTGGATAGATGCTCTTGATAATTTCTTTGAGTTTGAGGAGATAGAAGACAATAAGAAGGTGCAATTTGCAAAAACTAAGTTGAAGGTCCCTACCCTAACATGGTGGAACTATGTTCAAGAGGAGAGAGTAAAGAAGGGAAAAACAAAATAAGTTCATGGGATAAAATGGTAGCTAAGGTGAAAGCACAATTTCTACCCGAAAATTATGCAATTTAGACCATTAGGAAGCTACAAAATTTAAAGAAAAAGGAGTTAGATGTGATGGCATACACTAAAGAATTCCATAAGTTGAGTATTAGAGTAGGAAATACTAAAGATGAGGTAGAAAAGGTTGCAAGGTATCTAAATGGGCTTAGACTCAACATTCAAGATGAAATTGGTCTCACAACACCTAGGACAGTTGAGGAATGTTTTCAGTTGGCTGTCAAGGTAGAGGAAAGGATAAAAAGAAGGCAAGAAAGAAAAGGAAGAGGCAGAGGCAACACTAATAGAGGAAGAGGTACAAGGAAGACCTATGAAGAGGAAGAAGATGCAAACAAAAATAAAGACCAAGATGTTGATCAAAAAGGTGGTTTTAGAGGCTTCAGAGGAATATTTGGTGGAGATAGAGGTTCAAGCTCATTTCAGGAAGATGTTACAATTGCAATCAGATTGGCCATGTAGCATGGAAGTGTCTAGAGAAACAAGGTTCTACTTTAAGTGGTGGTGATAAGAGAGTACAATTGGTGCAAGAGGAAGACTGTGAAAGCATTCATTCTCCTAATCAACTTGTTGCTCGATAAGTTGGGGAACTCTTGATGGTGAGAAGAACACTACTCAAAGCATCCAAGGAGAAAGAATCAACAAAAAGGAGAACACTATTCAGGACAACTTGCAAATTCAATGGAAAGGTATGTAAAGTTGTTGTAGACTCTAGGAGTACTGATAATATGGTATTTAATGAAATGGTTGATAAACTAAAATTTGAAAAGGTACCTCATGAAACACCTTATAAAGTGTCTTGGCTGAATGATGATCAATCTATTTTGGTTAATGAGCAAGCTTTGGTTGAGTTTAACATTGGTGTGTATAAGGACAAGATTCTTTGTGATTTATTGCCTATGGATTTTTGTCATTTGTTACTTGGAAGACCATGGCAGTTTGATAGACATGCAATTTATGATGGAAGAGATAATACTTATTAGATTGAAAAGGATGGTATCACTTTCACATTGATTCCATTGATAGAGGAAGATAAAGGATAGGGTAAGGAAGCAAAAGTGATTATGTTGGGTAAGAAGGAATTCACAAAGCTTGAGGAAGACAAAAATGAAGAGTGTGCAACCACTACAAAAGGAAAAGGTGATAAGACAATAGATTTGAAGAGTGATCCAATTATATAAGGAAAGGATGATGAGTTGGTTTCAAAATATGATAAAGTGAAGGTCAAGGATGAATTGCAAGATTGGGTAGAAAGGCATGATGAAATCATGATAGGAACAATGCTTTGTACTTTGATTTCAAAAGATGTTAGCAAGAAGTCTAAGTCTATCAAGACATAGATTTATGAATCTAATCATACAGTGGTGTGTAATTCTGATAATGTAGAAGTTCTAAGGGCAGAGAATCTGGTCAAAAAATGAGGGTAAAAGATGAAGTGAGTAGAAATGAAAGGAGAGAAGATGCAGATAAGTTCAAGCATGCAACAAAGGTAAGGGAGAAGATGGTTCATGGTATAGATGGTAAAGGTATGTTTGCAGGTGTCAAGGCAAGTGCAACATCATTTACAAATGAAGGGAAAGTCATAGGACATTCATCAGGTCAGTTTGTGAAGATGGAGCAGTGTCTAGGTGGTAGACAGTTCAAGAACACAAAGAGTGATGCAAATATTAAGTACCTGATCTAGTGGAAGGGATTACCAGGTGGAGGATAATTTGAAGATCAAGGAGATGAAGTGATCAAGTTGGACAAGTTGCAATTCAATTCTCAAGGGACTTGAAATCTTTTTCTGGCCAGGTGTATGGTGCAGGGGTACTATGTTAGCCCATTTTTGTATTTGGGGTCTTGTGATAGTTTTTAGGTGTTTTGAGTCATTGATAATTCAAATAAGGTCATAATAGACCATCTTCTAGGGTAACAAGTCCATTTGGTCAGTTTGGAGTCATTTTGTAAAAGTTGTCATTTGCAAAAGTGCAAAATTGCAAGAGTTAGGAAGTTGAAGGGTCAAGTAGTTTGAAAGTTGGTTGTAGTCATTGAGTCTGGAGGGTTGATGGGTAAATAGAATTGTAAATCTCGAGGCAGAGGTTGGAGAATTGTATGTGAAGATAAAACAATAAGAAACCCCTATTTTCATTGATTTTTTTGTGTGTTTCCATTACAGTTTGTTGTTACAAGTGTCGATATGATTCCGTACTGAAGGGTTTTGATAAAAAATTGGATGGTGAATAGAACTAGGAGCATATTGGTTTTTGTTCGATTGGATTTCATTAAGATAAAAGCATTTTAGAAGTAATTTTTTTGACTCAGTCTATAGCACCCTGCTTGAGGGCTTGATGGTGGTTAAAATGCACTAGAGACCCATTCCACTAATAGATTCTCTTGTAAATTGGTGGAATGGGGAAAATTAGGTAGGGTTTCATGTTGGTGGAGGTTTCAAGAGTAGGGAAGGTAGTTTGAAGGGTTTTTGATGCTGCCCTAATTAGGATTTCAATGAATTTTGGCTTAAAGCTAATGGCTATATGTTGGAGTTTTCTTTAAATGCAATGAAGAAGGTTGGGAGTTGATTCATAAAGCATGTGTAGACATATTGTGAGGTTTTTGAAGTGCTGAAAAGGTGTGAAAAGGTTTGGAGAACATATAATCAATAAACCCTCATTGTGCAAGCCTAAATAGGCCTAACACAAGGGTTTGAGATACAATGAATTTGTGGGCACTTCTTTTATTAAAAAATGTTGATTTAGGGCATTTGTAACCTGGTTGAGGTCTTTCAATAGAGATCTAGGATTGAAAAAGGGTCTGGTTGGGTGTTGCTTTGTAAAAGAGTGCTAATTGGGTTTCTGTCTAGCATACCAGTCCTTTTTAGGGATGGGTGTTCCAAAACAAGTGTATGTAGAAATTTTATTAAGGTAGAGGAAAATGGGTATCTGGAATGCTAATTGACAAGTGGGCTTGAGGTTGGTTTTGGGAGATATGGTTAGAAACCATTGTTTGGTATGCTACAAGAAGGATTTGAAAGAATTGGGAAATAAGGCCAAGATAGGGTTTTGAAGATTGGAAAGTTATTTGAAACACTTTGCTTTGTGATTGTTGGTAGTTTGAATCCTTGCTCTGCAACAATAAATTAGACATTTCTAAATCAACCTTCAAAACTCAACACAGAAATAGAAATGCCTTGATGCACAACTCCTCCTTTAAAAACAACTTTCTAACTTGACTCCTCATCCAAATAGAAACTGCAAGTTGTAACTCACAAGACTTGTAACTCACAAGACAATGTGAGAAAATTAGCTACATTCAATATATACAAAAATCAATGCTATGTGAAAAATAAAATGTTGAGACACCTTCTTTTTCCTAACATTGTGAACGTGCTCAGAAAAACTGCAATAGTTTACATTTCAGCTTGGACAGTTTGAAAATGAGATTAAAGAAACCAAGAGTTACAATATTTGCATGTGGTGGCAAGAGAAAATGTTTTTTTTGTTTATTCTTCAAAGGTACATTCTTTTATTCTATTTTGTGTATTGTGTGCTTACTTTTGCATAAGCATTCTCTGTAATTTACTTACCCTGCAAATGAAACTCTTGTCAATAGGGGTGACTATTAATGCTTTGCTATCTATTTTTTTCTTTATTCATTTGTAGAGTGAAAAATGTTCATTTAGGTTACCTGAAATGGGTTGCCCACTATATGTATGCAAACAATTTTAAAAAAAAAGAAAAAAAACAAAAACAAAAACTTTCTAGGTTGCTTTATACTTTTGTTATTTGTTTACTTATTCTTTCTTAAATTGCAAAATATAAATTTGGTTTATTAATCTGAAATCCTCTTCTTTTTTAAAGCACAATACCGAATTTGAAAATAAATTAATTTACATTCAATCTATAAAATAATTCTCTTTGCACTAATTACACTAACATGTTATAGCTGTTGTAGGGAAGAATGTGGAGTTGTAGTATTTGACTGGAATACTACAAATAGGTTCACTGAGGACATTTCAGAGGCTAGAATACTACTCTACCAATGGAGACAATGAAGCTACAAATCTAATTTTCCAAGTATCAGGTTTAGTTACAAAAGCATCTTTATTACTTACAAGGATGAGTAGGAAGATAAGTCTACATCACTATTTATGTGTCTTTTATTCTGTTTTGTGTATTGTGTGCTTACTTCTACATAAGCATTCTCTATAATTTAGTCACCCTGCAAATGCAACCCTCATCAATAGGGGTGACTATAAATGCTTTTCTATCTTTTTTTTTCTAATTTTAGTTTTGTAAAATGTTTCAAATCTTTAATACATTGAACAAATTTAATGATTCATTTCACATTCTAGATTGTAACTTAGCAATGACAGTCAATGACAAGCTATTGTAGTGGCAAAATCTTTCTATTTTCCATTGTGCCTTAATAGTAATATTTAATTAATGTTTTTGAAAGAGGAAAAAATGGGTTTTACAGGGACTCGAAACCACAAAGTTTACAAATTAAAGATAGAATCATTAAAGACACCAAAGTCGGAAAGGCTGTAAAAAAAATAACAATAAAAGACCACAGCCACCAAAAAGGCCAACGAAGGCCATAGAACCAAAAAACCATACAAAAGGCCAGCAACGGCTAAATTTGTGTCTTTAATAAATCTGCAGTCTCAACTTCCAACTCATTCATATCCTGAACCCCCCTCTTTAAGATCTGAACCATCTGGGTAGTGGGAGGCGCTTTGCTTTTGAGATTGGCATGGGTCCTTTTTGAAATACCTTGGTCCTTGTTCTTGCTTTCCTTGTTCTCTTATTATTAAATATTAAATAGTAATATTTAATTAATGTTTGACAATGTTGTTTTGAAAGATTTCCCAATGTTGTATCTTTGAGGATAGATGCTTCAGTACTAATGTGAAAACCCATCAAAATGACAAATTTTCATGGTGGTCAAAGAAGGCTAAGTTTTCTATCTTGGAATATATGTAATTTGATATGCTTGCCATGACTATTATGATGTCAAATGGGTCACAAAGCAAATTGAATACATATTAGGAAGTAATACCAAGGCTATTTATAATCCTTACCTCAATTTACATCATCAATTATGCTTTGCATGCAACATTGCAACTTAGGGAATTTGAATGAAGAGCTAAACGTGTTGGAAAATATTGCTAACCATTCCCTTCATGGCATGAAAATTTGAAAGCTTCCCTCAACTAATATGATAGAATTTATTTTACACAATAAGTGATCACTATTGATTCACTATTCTCCTTAATGGCCTAAAAATCTCTAGTTTTAGTTAATCTCTTGTTATTGTGCTTATTATGGAAGAGGATATGTTGCAATGAACGTGGTGAAATATTTGAATTTGTTGTGTGGAAGCCCTTTATAAATATGATATGAGACTAGTTTGTTTACAGTGTAACAAATTGTAATATTCTTTTGGATCAATCCACATAGGTGATTTAAGGTCCCTTTATGACTACTAGATAGGTGAAAAATAATGTATAAATAGTACCTTCCTAGCTACTATTTATTAACATCTAGTTTTATTAGACCATGTTTTTGCAGGCTTATGTTATGGGTATGAGGCATCCAAAAGAACCTTTAGCTAAGAAATATGGTCAAACTTATTAGATATCCTTGATGGAAGCAAGTTGGAGTCAGGCTAAGGCCATGCCGTAGGTTTATGTGAATCACTATGAGGTGTCCAAGAGAACTTAAAGCTAACATAGATGGTTGAAATTATTAGTGTTCCTTAATGGATGCAAGTTGGGGTTTGAGAGTTGAGCAAAGGTATCACTAATATGCTTATTGACTATCTGTCTTATCATAAAGGGAATGTGAAAATCCCCTAGACGAGCCCATCCCACCTTGTGATGAAATGTTTTTGTTATGCTTAACAACCTTTACCAAAATATGTTATACTTGCAATGTGGCTTTGGGAAAAAATTTATAGGAGACATCAAAAAATGTTAGGCTCTCCAACTTGGAAATTAACATGATGTTCTCTTGATTGATAATTTATGAAGGGACTAAAATTTGAAGGCCTATTTACAAGCCTTGCAAGGTAAGGCATGTGAAATCTCAAAGAACATCATGAAGTAATAGATTTCCCATTATCTAAATTATACATGACATTAGTCAGCTAATTAAATTTGAGAGCTAAATCAAAATCCCATCCTAGGTTTCCTTAGGAACACACTCTTACAGACGTTAATGGCAAGAGCATGAACTTGAAGATTATGCTTGAAACTCAAATACTTAAAGTACATTCCTCAAAGAACCCTATTGTAATTATTTAAATAGATTCTTTCTCAAGGATCAAAAGAAATGTTTGGTTGATCTACCTCAAGAATTCATTTTATCACAAATTATATATACTTTACTCATTCTTGTCTTTTTTTTTTTTATGTCATGTGAGGTTATCTGGCTTCATGTGTTGCCTTTGGGAGATGATAATGATTTCTTACCATTCCCTAAGACTGAATTCTGTGAGATCTATAAATAGAAAAAAATTATTAATGAATTAATGTGAAACAAAGTGCAGTATATAAGTTTTAATACATCTCTTTTATATCTGAGAGCGTAATTAAAATAAAATCATCCAGTTCTTTTTTATTCTCATAAACTAAAAGTGTCTATTAAAGTTACTATCAAAGTTTATAAAGTTACTGCTCATATTTGTCAGAGGGAAAAATTAACAAAAAAATGTATTTATCTTCTCTTTCATTTGTATTATAGACTTTTCAAATTTTTTTCATCCATGGTATTTTGGGGTTTGTCAACAACCAGTTTCATTGTGGAGATTGCAAACATTAATTTTAACTTTTAATTGTTGTGATACTCACCATTTTGTCTAAACTAGTAGTATTTTAGAAATAATTTCCGTCTATCAAATTAGGATTGATTACATCCTTATAATATGTAAACTTCTTGTTGGTAATTTCATCACAATGACCATTCTTTTTTAACACTATATATTTAGCTTCTAATATTTTCAATATTTTAAACTTGATCATCATCCTTGACATACTAGTAGCTAGGCCAAACTTGAGAATCTGTTGTAGTTTTACGAAAGATCTAATAAAAGTCTCTCTGTAAAAACAAAAAACCAAGTTAAAAGATTAATAAGAAAAGTGTGTTTAGAACACCATACTGCATCATTGTACACAAAGAATTTTAACTTCCAATGCTTTAGAAATCATTCAGCCCTCATAATTCGAGACAGTTATTATCAACAATGTGTGTGTCCCCCCAAATTTTGAGAGATGTTAGAGGACGTTGATATCCCCAACATAGAAGTTGCCCTAGTGATATTAAAATGTAAATATGTAAATTTTAACTAACATCCAATTACAAATGAGCGTGACAAGGCCAACAATAACAAAATGTCTTCAAAAGTGCTGAGAAATCTGAATTTTTTGGGCATAAAATCTAAAATTTAGGAATTTTGTAAATTTGTACATGTCATTTAGGCTTTCCTGTTGCTAATATACAAATTTAAGAATTTGAGAATCATGAAAAAGAATGAAATTTTAAGGGTTTTGAACAAGGGGTACATGTACAGTACAGAAAAATGTAATATATAATAAAAAAATGTTTATTATAAAAGTACTGCATTTCATTAGTTTTCAATGATTCAGATTTAGGTGTGGAACCTATCATCCACAAAAGACAACCAACATGTCCAAAGAATAAACATGTAGAACAATAAATCACAGTGATCTCTAAACAACATGATCAAAGCACTTGTTTTGTTTTACACATTAGAAGGGGGGAGGAGACATGTTGAGGTTCTCTTTTTAGGGCGCAAGAGATATGAAATGTATAAGTGAATAATATGAAAGGGGTAATTGAACACATTTTCTACATTGGTGTACAAGAGATTGTTACAGTCCATTAGGTTGAAAAAGACTGGAGAAAACTGCATATAATATCATAGTTACAAAATTCACTGATTTAAATTTTATCCCAATTAATTGCATTCACCTCCTTAATGATTTCATCTTATAAAAATTTGTGATTTTTTTATTTAATCATTGATAATGTGTTGAATTTTCTTATTTTGCAGAAGTTATGCATTGAAAAACAACAAGCGCATTTACAAATATATACAAGAGTCTCCTTACAACAGATCTGCAGTGTTTAATTCTGCAAGTACCTATTTATGAAAGTTGTTAATGTGTTTAATTTCTCTATTTTGCAGATATTGTGTATTGCATATGAAAGGGGTAATTAAAGATGTTTTCTACATTGGTGTACGAGAGATTGTTATAGTCCATTAGGTTGAAAAAGACTGAAGAAAACTTCATATAATATCATAGTTACAAAACTCACTGATTTAAATTTTATCCCAATTAATTGCACTCACCTCCTTAACGATTTCATCTTATAAAAAATTGTGATTTTTTTATTTAATCATTGATAATGTGTTTAATTTTCCTATTTTGTAGAAGTTGTGCATTGAAAAACAACAAGAGCATCTACAAATATACTTCAACAACATATAGAATTTGACAAGTAACATATTACACCTATTTTGTTTTTATATTTCTAGTGTGTTATTTTATTGTGCATAAAATGTCAGAAAAGAGAACCAAAAAAATCATTGCATAATATCATAGATGTAGAAAGTTATGAATCAATGAATACGAATGAAGAACAAACAATAGATGCAGTATTGAAAGACAATAATCTTTTTAGGATAAGTCCATTTGTATACAACATAGGGGATTGTCTTTTTGACTCTTTGCAATATTTGTTACATATGCACTTCACTTTCATAGAATTGCAAAATGGTATGATTGATTACTTTCTTAATTGCCTAGCAAAAAAGGACCCTAGCGCTTTGTTTTCATATAGACATGAGCTAGATCCTGAAACATTGAATGAATTATATCTAATTATTGATGCTAATACATACTTACAACGTATGTGCCTATCTGCAGTTAAGAAACCAAATTCTAAAGAGTATGGCCTTTGGGGTGACTTATTTTGTATTAAATGGCTAGCAAAGTGGTTAGATATCCAAATATGTATTTGGTTGTCAACTAGAAAGTAAAGTACTTGTATTTCAATGAAAATTCAGAAAGTACTACATATTCTATTTTGTTCCATGATGAAGACCATTTGAATGGAAATTTTGAACCACTTGTTTCCAAAAAAAGAAAGCCATTGGAACAATGTATTAACCAATGTACACTAAAAAACAATTAGTAACATGAAAAAACAAATTATTGAGGATAAGTCAATAGATTCAATGTCCAAGTTCAGTAAATATGCATTATCAATACCAAATTTTGCATTGTATAATATCATAGATGTAGAGAACTATTTGTCAAAAAATAGACATGGAAATATCTCAATTGACACAGTATTGGAAGACAATAACCTATTTAGAATAATCCTCTTTGTATACAATGTAGGAAATTGTCTTTTTGACTCATTACAACTACTGTTACATATGCGATACACATTTGTTGAACTAAGAAATGGAATAGTTGATCATTTTCTAAATTGTCTAGCAATCGATGATCCCGATGCTTTATTTTCACTTCAAAATGAGCTAGACTCACACACACTATCCAAAATGCATGGAGTTCATGATGTTAGTACATGACGCATGCGACTATTTGTAGTTCCAAAGCCAAATTGTAATGAGTATGGCCTTTGGGGAGACTTATTTTGTATTAAATGGCTATCCAAGTGGTTAGATATTGAGATATACATATTTGGTCTTTAACAAGAAAAACAAAGTACTTTCATTTCAATGAAAATTCACAAAGTACAACATATTCTATTCTGTTCCATGATCAGGATCATGAAAATGGACATTTCGAACCATTTGTGAGCAAAAAGATTAGGACACATGAACAATAGGCTCACCAATCTAAACAATTTAGAACAAATATATATTCCCTAAAAAAATTCCACAGAAAAAAAACAATAGATACAATGTCTAGATTATGCAAAAACATATTATCAATATCAGATTGTGGTGATAGTTTTTTCAATACTATTGCAAGTTTGACTTAAAATGAATATGAAAGCCCATGTCTTAGATGTTATATGGCTCAATCCTTTTGCAATGCAATGCTAAATGGAGACAACATAGAAAATGAATGCCTTGAAACATGTTTAAAATATGAGTTAAAAATTAGTTGTGGTGTCACAAATTGGGAAACATTTATTGAAAAAGTTGGAGATCCATTTGAAGAAAGTGAAATTGAAGGATCTGATTTTTGTTTTGAATGGCTATCCTACATTTTGCAAATAAAAATTAAAGTTTGCTCAAAAAATAGTGCCATGCCTACCAAAGTATATTGCAAATGTGTACAACCAAAAAAAATATAAAAAAATATACAATGTCATATGTTACAAAGTTAATGACATGCATACACATTATAATTCAAGTGAAGTGGAGATAATAATGATAAACAAAATTCATACTGTAAAACTAGAAAAAAAAAAACAATAATGAAAAGAAAACAAAGGCTTAGTATGCACAAATTGAAAGAATCCATTTGAAATAGTAAACAAGTAAAAACTTGCAACTCTACACATCTCACAAAGGGGTTCAACACTGTTCTCCATAACTCACTTTGTAAACTAAAAAAAGAGATACACAAAAATCCTAAACAAAAGATTAGTATGCACAAATTGAAAGAACCTATTCCAAACATTAAACAAGTAAAAACTTGCAACTATACACGTTTCACAAAAACGAGGAAAAAAAACACCTGTAGAATCTTACATGGAAAAAATCAAAGAAACACCTAAACATGTGTGTGCAATTTATGGGAAATTGCATTTCAAAAATAATATTATAAATCTAATCCAACAAACAATGGAATCATATGGGCTACTTTTATTAAGGACACAAGGATTTTTCGGAAAAAAAATATGCAACTTTTGTAACCACCGATTGAGGCAAAACAAAAAACCAATAGACGCAACACCAGAACATATTAAAACAAATAAGCCACTACAATACACTACTACACTTTCAAAACTCGAAGAAAGACTAGTGTCCCTTTGACTTGCCTTTGCACAAATTTGGCAACTAGTATTCAAAAGACCTAAAATTGGACTAAATGGAATAATTATCAATGTCCCAACAGACATGAACATTATACAGACAGTGTTGCCATGTTCCACCAATGAAACATGCATGATTGCTATTGCATTAAAGAGACATTTGCAATATAGAAATGCATACCAAAAAGGAAGAGTTTGACCAAATGTTATTATGAATTCTTTAAATGAATTGTGTAAAACAATGTTGTAAAAAATGCAAAATGTTAAATTGAACAAAAATTGGCATGAACATTTGTACCATTTAGAAGATCATATTACAGTTACCGACTCTTCATCAAGTGCTAGCGACAAAGACAATGACACAAATAATCCAATGGAAATGGAAATAGATACCTTGATCCATGGATTTACTGATTGAAGAACTATACAGTCAATACAAGACAAAGTCATTGCAATTGCACTTGCTGAAGGAAAATAACCTCTTGGAATATTCCAAGACAAATATGCAGAAGAAATGAATTTTCCAACACCTTTTTTTGGAGAACCATGTGATGAACTCAATTGAAAAGAAAATTTCATACCAAAAAATTGCACAATGGGAATTACAAAATTCAAATCAAACATTTTCTTATCATACCACTAACTTATTTTTCAAAACCATTAAAATTCTAATTGCCCAAGTTTTTTCTACACTATGGATAAGAATTCGCAAAGGGAAATTAAAAGGTAGAACCCTACTAGCAAAAGATGTGAAGCACAAACCAAACCTTGAAAAAATATTGCAATAAGATATTGGATATGTAGATTTCAAAAAAATAAGAAATTCACTAGACTATTTGCAACACTTGAAAATAAATCTTTTCGCAATGATACGACAGTTAGGACTGCCTACCTTTTTTGTAACTTTCACTAGTGCAGAACAAAACTAGAAGACATTAAAAGAAACATTGAAAAAATTGTACATCTCACACACAAATAAATCAACAGAAAATCATCAAGAATTGCTTAATGAATTTGACATTACCTATTTGATTAAAAAGGATCCAACCACTTGTACTCGCTACTATCAACATAGAATTAATGCAATGAAACAATTAATATGATTAGATGAGACATTTTTCAGAAAGGTATTGGACTACTTTTCAGTTACAAAATTCCAAAATTGAGGAAATGAACATGACCATTTCATGCTATGGGTTAAAGATGCACCTATTTATGGAAAATATACTAATACTAGTATTGAACATTTTATAGACAGATACATAACTTGCAATACTGAAAATTTAAATGAACAAATGGCTAAAATACATATACATCACCATACTAAACAATGTGGCAAGACCAAAAAAAAATGTCTCTTTGGTTTTCCACAACCACTAATGAAAACAACAAGAATTCTTGAACCATGCATCGACGAAAAAAGAAACATGTGTTTGGATGAAAAAATTAGATCCACTTTAGAATGTTCAAATTATGATTTTTGTACATCTTTTGAGGATTTCCTACTGAGCATAAGCATGGATGAAGAAGAATACATATTGGCCATACAATCTACATTGGTTAGACCAACAATGTTTTTGAAAAGAAAGCTAGCTCACATTTAGAACAATACATTTTGTAAAAAATTCCTTATCTATGGAAAGCAAATACAAATGCACAATTTGTTCTAAATGCATATGTTGCAATAATGTAGTGTAGATCATACATGACAAAATGCAATGCCTCAATAACAGATGCATTTAACAAAATACGCACAGAGCACAAAGAACATAACATTGATGCGATAAGAATGATAACAAAACTTGGCAATGCTTTGCTCAACCTACAACAAATGTCTACTCAACAAGTTGTACACATTGCGCTTTCATTTCCACTTAACTATAGTTGAAGGAAATGCATATTCATAGACACATCAACTGCTGAAAACTGTACATTTATTTTAAAAAATTCCACATAGCTAAAAAATGAGCTAGATGATTCACAAAATGTTGCTTGTAAAAATTTAATTGACCATTATATTGCACACCCTCAAATGTTGGAAAATTTTTGTCTAGTAGAATTTGTCGCAGAATACAAAACAATAAAAGGACAATTGAAAAAAAAGAAATAGACCACAAATTATTTGATATATAAGATACAATAAGCATGTTGACATCAAAAACTATTATAGGGAACAAATTTTACTATATGTCCCATTTTCCATAGATGAAAACATGTTGAAAAAAGGCTTCACAACATGGGAAAAGGATTTCTTTGCTAATGAAAAAACAATAAAACTTAATCAAGCAAAGTACACATACCATATAAATGAGCTATGGGGTGATTTGGACAATGCTATTAAAGATGTCAATATTGAAAATGAGAACTATACAAAAACAAACAATGTTGACAACTTCAACACCAAATATAATGAAAAATAAAATTTGTAATCGGATCTAAGACACAATGAAACTTAAATTCTACAACAAACAAATGATAAGGCCATTTGAAATTGCTAACCATCCAAACTTAGTTGACAACACAAAATACTACAATCTTCAAAGGATGCTTAAAAAAGAGCAACAATCCATAGTAAAGGGTATACTAATAAAAAACAAAATAAATTACTTGAACCATTGCATTTTTTTCTAATAGGAGGTTCTGGAACATGAAAAACATTCACTGCCAAAGCTATATACCAAGGCCTACTGCATATATACAATAACTCTATTGATAGTGACCCAGATAAGATAAAAGGCTTGTTACTTGTATACACAGGTAAAACAAGTTACAATATTGGAGGCACATCTTTACACTTTGCACTCTTCATACTATTTAACAAATCCCCTACTATTCCATTGAGCTCAACCAAATTAGATACATTGACAAAAGAATATCAAAAATTGTGTATTATCCTTATTGATGAAATCTCATTAGTTGGAGTGAGACTCTTGCATTGCATGGATAAAAGATTTCATGACATCATGCAAACACCTACTAAATATTTTGGTGGTTTAGACATTATTTTTTGTGGTGATTTCTATTAAGCAAAACCTATACATGTAACACCCCTCCATTTTGGATGTTTGGATTGGCAGTGTTCTTCTTTGTATGTTGTCCAATTTATGCTGTGACTTTGGAACTTGGTTAATTTTGATCGCAATTGTTAAACGATGTGAATGTTATATTTTGATGTGATGTTATTTTATTCTGATGTTATCTTTGTGGCATGTTTTGGATTAACTTAGAAGATATTCGATTTATTGATGTTATATGCTTTTGATCATATCATAGATGTTAGAATTGTTAGTAGTAATTGTATATTGGTAAAGAGGATGGGATTGTATCACTCGCTTGCGAGTGCCCTACGATTCTAAGATTTCCTCTTCACGGTGTGTTTGATCATCTTATATATATATATATATGCATTTTCGATGTACTCTTTGCTCGCAGGTTGACAGGTACATGACATCGACTCCACCTGGTTCACAAGTTTGAGCGTGTCCATTGACCAACGAAAATTGATTGGGAGATAGTAGCCAGGTTTTCCATGCCAAGTCGTCACCCTAGTCATAGTGTGTCGTTGGGTTGTTGTCGGGTTAGTTATTTTAATTTGGTCCTTTTCATCTTGAGTATTTATTTAATTTCATATTATAGAGGTTATTAAATGGCTTGCATAGTTGAATTGATGTTTAAATGTATTTAGTTGCAATGTTAAAATGTTATTTATTTTATTGATTAATTTGATTTAATTAATAAAATTATTTTTAGTTTATTGATTAACTAGGTTAATGGTGATAAATTAAATGAAATAGTTGTTTTGACATTATTGTATATTTAGATTCAAATTTATAATGAAAATGGAAATCATATTAGATATTTAAATTAAATGATAATAACAATAAAAATGTGTTTAAATTTCATTTTTTGAAATTTTGGATAAAATAAATTCTTTGCCTTTGAAATGCTTTTGTTTTGAATGAAAATTTGAAAAATGCATGAAATATGATTTAGAAAGTAAAATTGTTTTAAAATTAAAAAATTTGAAATATCCTCCAAATTTTGCAATAAATTTAGTGGGTGGGGATATTTTAGGGGTTTAACCAAAATTGGGGAAACTCTATTTGGGCATTTGCTATTTCATTTTTAGTTGGGAATTTTGAAATGGTGGAAGAAAAGAGGAGCAAAGATTTGGCTTTTGTTCTTGGAAATCTTGAAGAAGGAAGGGGATTTCTTGGTGGGCTAGAAAAAGATCTGAAAGCACCATTTGAATCTTTCTATTTGTGGAGAAAAAAATCAGGTTCCTCATTTATTTCTATTTTCATTTTTAAATAAGTTTCAAATCTTGGTTGTACTGTTTGAAAATCTTCAAAATGTTGTGTAAATTCAATAAAAAATCCATGTTAAATGTTTTCAAATCTTGGAAACTGTTATTGGATTCAGAAAGGAAAACCAAACCAAGAATCTTACAATGGAAAATTGAAAGGAAATCAATAAAAAAATTGTATATCAAACTGAAAATAAAAACCAGAAGTTGTGTTGACATATTTTCATTTCAAAATTTTGTTGTGCATTTGCACAGTTTGGCTGAAAATGGTAATTTTAAGCATATATTCATGCATATATATATATATATCTATATATTTTGTATATATATATATTTGCAAGCATATAAATTTTCTTTCTAAGTTCTGGAAAATTTTTTATTTATAATTTTTTTTTTCTGTCAGTTTCCTTCTGGGATTACTAGAACAGGGGAAGTTGTTTGGTTTTAAAAAATAAATTTTATAATTTTTATTTTTTATATAAATAGGGGAGGGGGAGTGGGGATTGTCCCCCACAGCCGACCCCATGAGGGAGGCGCTGGCTGTGGAGGCAGCTAGCGCTGCCTCCACAGGAGCAACTCCCCAAAGGGGAGGGGCTGCTATGTAGTCCCCATAGGGGCTGCCCCCTGTTTGGGGGCTGCGCACAGCCATGTCCTTGGATGTTTTGTTTTATTTTTATTTTAAAATTTAATTTAATTTTTATATATTATAATTTATATTTAATATAATATATATATATATTATATATATTAATTCTAAATCATATATATAATATATATATATATATATTATATGTAAATATATATTTTATAATATTGTTTAAATAAATTTTTTCTTTATAATGGTTATTTTATAATGTATTTTTTTATTATGCATTTTCTTTTATAATAATTTGTAATTTGGAACTTTAAATTGATTGATTTAAAATTATAATTTTTTTATAATTAAACAATAATTTTATATTTAAGCATATATATATATATATATATATATATATATATATATACTTTTATACATATATTTAGTTTATAGTTAGATTGTTTTAAGATGTTTTGTCGCGTTAATAGAGGCAAACAGTGGATCTAGGTAGTCAAATGTTTTAATTTAAAAGTTGATTTTTATAATCAAGGGAATTATTTTAAAAGTTGATTTTATAGTCAAATATCTTTATTTAGAAATTTTATTTTGATTATTATGTATAATCGGGAAAGCATGGGATTAATTGATTAAGATTTAAATTCCTCAATGTTATTCATGTAATCTATTTACTTTGGAGTGTTTGCAATAAAGTTAATTATTTTTATGGTTACATGCAATATAACTTTGCATTGTTGGATTTAGGAAATCCTAAAGTAGGTTATTTAACTGCCAAAAGTGTCTTCATTATGTGTTTTCTCTTATTGTCATTATTGGAAAATGGGGTGATTTATTTATGTAAGTCTTCCAGAGGAGTTCTCTAGGATGGGATGTTTTATGTAGTGGTTCGATTTGCAAATCGCCTTGGGAAATGTGTTAAGTTGTAACATGTTCACCTGGTTTTCTTGAACGGGGTGGTAAGTGCCTCCTTGGATTAGGAGAGGGTTTGTGTGGTCTGTGACTCCTTTGGAAGGAGTGGACTTTGTATTTCGTTTTCCTCCAGTGTTTGGAGTGGGTTTTGTTATATGTTGCCTCCTTGGATTGGAGAGGTCGTCTTTCTAGTTTATCCATTGGATCGTGGTTTTGTACCATGTGTGTTGTCGATAGGAGAGTGGCTTTTTGTGGGGATTTGGCACACAAAGGGGCGTCAGGGTAACTCACCTAGGGTTTAATCAAGTGATAATTTAAAAGAATTAATGCGAAACTTTCACACTAATAAAGATAATGAATGCCTCTCTCATGAAGCAAGCGTTTGTTAAGGCTTGAGATGAGATGAGATGCATAGTTTTGCATGAGGGTCCGACGACCGATAGAGGCAAGCCAGGGTAACCCAAGATGGGGGTCCAGTAGCCTAGGAAGGTTGAGCTAGGGTAACTCATGGAAATTTATGTATGACACTCTACCTACGTCAGAAGTCAGTCAGTTATTGTGTGGTGTATATGAGGTACATGATCAATGTTATCTAGAAGCATTGTAACCTTTGTGTTAAGTGATATTGTGGTTGTAGTTGTTTCAGTTTAGTTTATGTTTTTGCCTGTGTCTAGTGGTAGATGGTCTTGTGTTGGATTCCTAGTTACTATCTCCTAGCACGGGGGGTGAGCCTTCGGGTATCACACGGTTGGGTGGAACGTGCACCTTAATCCATTGGGTTGTCTTCTTGTTCGTGTGGATGAGATTTCTAGTTGGAGAGCTCGTGGGATCCTGTATCATGTCATGCTTTATCCTTTCAGTTGTATATTGTATTTCATTACCCCTCATTTGTTATCGAGGTGGAATTTTTAATATGTAATTATACTTATTGGTTTTATCTCATTCGGGGAATGAGTGTTGTAATCATGTTGTAAATTATATTATTAGAATCAAGTGGTATCTCATATTCTTTGTTGCAAATTATTATGTATGGAATGTATGTGAACTTAATTGTTAAGCAATTAAATGTTATGGTTATAATTCATGTTTCTTGTTTGGGTTTAAGTAACTCAGTCTCGTAACCTTAGGGGTTGTTGGCAATTGGTTAGTGAACTTGCATGTTAGTTGTTCTTAATCAAAAAAAATTTTTGGTTCGTTTGTGTAGTAAATTGCAACTTCCCCTAGGGTTGCGTGGCGAGGCGTTACAATACATGACTGTTTAGTGTTTCAAACTATAAAATTAGACACCCAACTAGTTTCATACAATTTTTGGGAAAACATCAAATGCTATACCTTACAAACAACTATGAGAAAAAAAGATGAAATCTTCATCAAAATTCTTAACATAATACGAACAAAATATCAAACAGATAGACATAGCATACCTGAATAATAAATGCTTACGTCCTACACCTACTGATCCAACATTTCCATTTCTTTTTTACAATAGAAAAGATGTTAATGCACACAATTAGAAAATATTATTCTCTCTTCCTAGACAACTAATAACAATTAATGCAATTGATGAACATGATAATTTTGTTAATGTAGAACAATTGTTCAAAAATAATACAAATCTAGCAAACCGAATTATGTTAAAAAAAGACATATTAGTTGAAATTTACAGTGGAAACTATGATGTACACATGATGTTCTCGTAAATGTATTAGATGGAATATTCAAAACACATACACATCATGCTGACATTAACATTATATGGATTGAGTTCAATGATCATCGTATAGGAAAATCTCAAGCTACAAAACTATCACATTTAAACCAAACATATATTAAGAATGGATGGGTACCAATACTCCTAGTTGCCAAACCAATCCTAAAACTAAATGCTCAACATAAGAATATTGTTAGAAAATAAGCCCCAATACAATTAGCATGTGCTCAAACAATACATAGATCATAAGGGCTTACAATGCATGGCCTTGCATTTGAACCATTAGGTGTACACCAACATGGGTTAACTTACACAAGTCTTTCCTGCACATCAATAATTGAAACATTATTTTTGTTAAGCCCTCTAATAACAAAAAAACTTAAAGTAAAAAGAGAAGTCATATAGATGAAATGACACGGTTAGAAAAAATAGCTAAGTGGACTCTTCAAAATGACATTATACATTAAACAAAACTCAAACATCATGTATTACTGTATCTACATTAAACACTCGTCATTTCCAGCCACACAAAAAAGACATTGTACATGACAAAGATTTAATGTCATTGGACATTATTTGTCTCCAAGAGACATATTTGGAAACATCGATAAGAAATGATGCATTATTAGAATATAATTGCTCTATAGCATACCATATACATGCATGGGTTAATGACCTGCACAAAAAATCATATACAAATATCAAATGCAATTCCACTTATAAAAGATAATGTTGAAGCAACATTGAGTACACTGATATTTACTAAACAAAGCCTTTATATAATTTGTAATATCTATGCTAGAGCAGCAACATCGCTTACAAATATTATAAAAATTGTTAACAAATAAATGACTATTGCTTCTATTGGAAGCCTTATTTATGTTGCAGGTGACTTCAACATTGACATTTCTCACTCAAAAAAATTAGAAATGCTCAAAGAGAACATGCAAATACACAATTTGCACTTATTACAGGAAAATACAAAACTTTTTTCAAGTACCATTATTGATCATGCATGGAAAAATAATTATGCAAATACAAAAAAAATTCAAAGATGTGAATCATACTAGATAGATCATGAAACTCTTCTATTTCATGTTGCCAACATTGTCTAGTCATGCTCTACATCCTGGAAAAGGTAATCATGTATAACAAATTTATATGACAAAAGATTTTATTGTCTACATACATTAAATATTACTCAAAAAATAGTACTTAAACTCATTAGTTATACTATTCTATATATCATTATTCATATAATGAAAAAGAAAAAAAATATTGTTTTGCAAGTGACTTGAAATCATGAACATTGGGAAAAACAAAGTATCTATTGCAGTACTTGTAAAAGCACAACAAGAGAAAAATAAAGAGTAAATTACATGGACAACATACATATTTTATTTTCTTTAACAAAATATCCTCTTGAAAAACCATACTTCACTAACACATTTGTTTTGTCAAAGGAAATTAGACATGATTAAAATTAATAACACTCTAACAACAATTGTCCATACAACCAATATTACATCCGATGAAATGTATTTATACTAGCCACAAAACAATTTCCAAATATATAAGGAATATATCTAAATGTAATAGGAATAACACTACTTTAATAATAGATTACTATACAAGTAAAAAAAATGTATTATGCATTTTTTTCAAAAACATGGAAATCAGTGAAGAAGACCTCGATGTAGATGATCTTGATGAATATTTCTCTATACCTGAAAAAGAAGACACAACAAAACAGTTAGACATGTCATTTCTTCCAAATTAATTAAAAATTAAATAGTATTTTCCACAAATTACATGACTAACAATTGCATTTCTTGCTACAGCTGCTTGGAAAGCATTGAACTAAATAACACTTCTCCTACAAGAATGACCATTCAAAGCAACAAAGAAAGGTATTAAGTTTTAATAGTCTTCTTTTCTAGAAATTTTTGTTAATAAGCTATGTATATACAAGTACATTTTCCATCGATTTCTACAAACACCAACATACATAGTGAAAAAACTTTAATTTATATTCACACAATTGAGAAAAACACACATTTTCTATAACTACATAAGAATGCATAACAAAACAGTGAGAATTGTCCATTCTTCCAAATTAATGAAATGTTAAATAGTAATATCCACAAATTTCATGACTAACAATTTCATTTCGTACTATAGTCGTTTGAAAAGCATTGAACTAAATAGCACATCTCCTACCAGAATGACTACTAAAAGCAACAAAGAAAGGTAACAATTTTTAATAGTCTTCTTTCATACCAAAATTAGTAAAAAAATCTACGTATATGGTTGTACATTTTCTAAAGATTTCTACAAACACTAACGTACATAGTGGAAAATATTTAATTTATATTCGCACAATTGAGAATAATATACATTTTCTATCCTTCAATGTTCACAACTATAATGCATATTTAGAATACACAATTAACTACACAATTTAATTTTTACAGTCTAATTTCAACAAACCAAAAACCCAGTACAATATTGGAAATTTGCATAGAACAAACTGGTTCAGTATTCGAAGGAGATGTCCTTGTTGTATATGGTCTTGCTTCTATGAAGCACAACAACACCTAAAGAAAGAAAGAAATAATACATGTGGATCTTGTAGATTGCAATGGTCAAATGACTATAACTGTAAACGTTAGCAACAAATACATTTTTGCCCGATATGTTTTTTGGGTCTAGTATTTGCATCACCCAATTTTTAATAAAAAATAAAACTCAATATGAAAGAGGCGATGCAGACCGTTGCCTTTCCTTGACTAGTAGAAACATAGTAGAAATTGTACCTATTGTTTGCAAAAAATGTAGATTAACTCCAAATGTCACTATCTCCCAACTAATACAAGTAGACTGCAACTATTCTATTGGTTCATTTGGAGCAATAGGGACATCTTATCATTTGAACAAAATCCAGTTCAAAGTGCATGTGAAAGATGGAGACCTCCAAGAAGACATGACAATTGTATACACCTAACCATCTATCTTTTATTTTCATATGCAACTTAACTTATTTACTTAAATTCATTAACAATTTTCTTTTGTAGGTTGTTATCCCAACTTCCAACACAAATTTATGTGCATATTTACAACAAATGTTCTAAAAAATAGACATGCCACTGCCCCTTTTCAAAAATGTAGTTAGAAATGGTCCACAAAGGTCAAACATAATGCACATAACACAATCAACATTTTTTGAGGGGATCAACGATGCATGTACAAGAGCATAGTTGCAAACTCTTGCAAAATCTAGAACATTCAGGCAAGAGCCCAAAAAATAATAATTTTATTTTTACATTTATATAACACATTTATGAAATATTTTCAGTTCCCTACAAAATACATAACAAGTTATTTTTATTCACATGTACTTGGGACAGTGAAGCCAAAGAATTTCCACTTTCCCCCCTTCGAAGCTTGTTGTAACACATGTCATTGCTCCATGCTACTTGATAAGTCTCTTGAAAAAGGATTTTCCAATTGCATGTACTGCAAAAGAACCACCCAACTTTCCTACTGTCACAATCTGGCTTGCACATTGACTGTTGGTTAAATGGAGACCTCCTTAAACAAATTTTTCCAAAGCTTTAAGAAATCACATATGAGCAATATAAAGAAGAAATTTCTCCTGTAGTGTTCTTGTTACATAGATTCCAATTGCAAGGAACTTTTACACTATCTGTTAACAATTTCATTGTGAAAATTGTTCAACAATAACTGTCTTATTATTTCCACAAATTTCACTTTCACAAACAATCTGCCATTGAACTAAAAATTTTGTATATGTAAATAAGTAATTTTGTTGTGTTTGAATTTTACAACTATTAATTTTAAAGACACTAGCTGAATAGGCCTACAACCACGCCCATTTTCAATTTCTACAAACTAATGCTAAGATCTGTTCCCCTTCAGTTTATAGCTTTGAAGCATTCAATAACAGTATTTCTAACCTCGATGAATTTAGTTTCTTGTTTTTTCTTTTGTTAGTTTGGGTACAAAACTTTATTGTACAGTCTTTAAGTTTTAAAAATTTTGATTTAACAAACATTAATGTGAGTGTTTACTATTTTGATTGGCTTCAATGGAAAACTTAAATAGGTGTCCACTGTTTTCATTGGTTTCAGATTAAAAAATTCTTGTGGCACTTGGTTTCTTCTATTAAAGCATAGGGTTTAACTAGATGCGAGCGAATAATGGGCTTCATTTTCAGTTTAAAGTTATGCTGCCTTATTTGGGGTTGATTTTACATTGCCACTATGTTTGCTAGTTATATGTTCGAAAAATTTCATTTGTTTAGTATACAATCATTTCATATGTGTATCATGAGGTGAAAATTATTTGTAGGATAGGATTTGATGATCTATTGCAGGAACAAAGAATAAGGGCTAATGGTGTTGTAAGCTATTGGACAAGTTGCAGTCTGAGCTAATGGCACTGATGGTATGCTAAGCCTTAATTCCATTTTCCTATTTTTTTATAACATCAACATAATTACGTTCTTTTTTATATGGGTTTAAGGGAAACAATTAGCATTTGTAGTATTTTTTTTAACTTTCATCTCCACTTCCAATATTTACAACAAATTTATCATGCCCCTATATCTATTTTTTTCCTTTGTGTTGTCGAATTGTTGTCTTCACCCTTTTTATTGGAAAAATTCAGTTACTAGTAGCTTTGTGTACTATGTTTCCTAATTTTTTGAGTTGCTATTCTTTGTTCTATTCAACTCATTATTTTTTTGTTAAATCTGAATAATCTGCACAGAAGTATGGTAATTGGACAATGTTTGCATCATACAATCTTTTAGATATAGGCTATTGGTGACAAAATATAAGAAAATTAGAAGTCTTTTGGTTTACACCTCAAACTTAGACTTTTGGGCTTTAAATAAATGTTGTTCAATACAGTTAATCTTTTGATTTGAAAGAAATATTCATTCTACATCATTTTGGTTTGCTCATGGTACACTTGATGTTTATAACCTTTCAGATCCTATGTTTGGAATTAAACACTAAAGTAGCTTAAAGCTTACAAATTATATTAGTGCATGGCTAGTTGATTAAATACTCATGAATCATGAAAGTCATGAAGCACAAATGAAAGGACTGGGTAGTTCTGACATGGTTCAAAATTTTCATGCCTTGCACAACTCAATAAATACAAATATAATTGATTTTGTGTTTGTGGTGCCACCGTATACATTCTCTGGAAGTAGTTCTTGTACCCAAAATCAGTTTAGCATGTAGCTAATTAGAAAACCACAACCTTATTTTCTTGTTATAAAACATTCAAAATATTGGTCTCCTTAATGGGCTTAGAACAAGTGTTTGCTTTGTTTAATGTTATTTCTTATGATGTTTTGGTAGGATGTGGAAAACTCCTAAGGTAAATGGCGATATTTAATTGACAAGCAGACATCAAGATTAGGAATGTCAATTAGTCCATGATGGCTATAAACATGAATGTGTGAGTGTGTGAATTAAGTAGATATTTAGCTTTGTGATAAGAAATTTATGGTAATAGCCACATTGATTTCAAATTTTAAAGTCATGGAGCAAGTTGCATTTTAGAATATTTCAAAGAGAAAAGGAAAATCTTGTGATGCATATGGTCATATTATTATTTACTATTAATGAAATTTACTTTATTATTTTTCCATCTGTGGATCAGAAGCTTGGTGAAGAAAGGGATATAATTAGAGTAGAGAACACACAAAAGACAATTTAGTAAGTAATAAAAAGTATCAAATGAAAAAAAATTACCATTCTTTGCATTTAATGCATTTCAATTGTTAGGTGAGACAAGCTAAAATTCATCTTACAGGATCTTAGGCAAGACGATTTCTTCATTAGAGTCTTAGTTGGCTGCTTTTAGAGCTGCACAAGGGTTAAACCTTGATAGTTTTCCTACTAGTGTGAAACCTATTGTAGAAGATTCCACTGAAATACCAAAGGCTTTTGTTGTAATTGGTATAAATACAGCTTTCAACAATAGAAAACGACAGGACTCTATTCAGGAAACTTGGATGCCACAAGGTTCTACTGACTATTTTAACCTTTTCTAATGTGTTAAATACTTAAGATCAAACAATAGAATTGTATTGTAAAGTTTTTGTGCCTCTGAAAATGTGATATTTTACTATTTACAAAATACATATAGTGAAAACAAAACTCAATAAAGCAATATTCATATATGCTATAGACCTGATAGTAGAAACACTTTTCTTTCAATGTTTTCACTATAGTGATATGTGTTTTTGTACAAGCAAGACTTAAGCAACTTGAGTAGGAAAAGGGCATTATTATCAGATTCGTTATTAGGCACAGTTGAATAAATATTCAAGGATAAGATTTTTCTTCTTATGTGTCATCTACGTGGAATACATATTACAGACACAAATATGAACTATCAAAATAAAGAAACTCTCAAACTCGAGGAAGGTATTTGTAGCAATTTTAAAAGTCAAATATAGTTGGATTAATGTGAGTTGTATGTTGATGTAGTGCTACACCTAATGGTATTATGGATCATGCTATTGATGCAGAAAATGCTTAGCACAAATATTTCTTGAGGCTTGTATGTATTCTTCTGAACATCCATAAATATATTTGTTATTTCAGAGCTCACAAAGCCCCAATTCATGTTTTTAAAGCATCTTGACTCATTTGACCTCACTTTGGCAAGAACATGCTGAAGGCTACCATAAACTATTTGCAAATACAAAAATATTTTGTGCAACTTTCGTGGCCAAATGGGATGTTGACTTTTATATCAAGGTTGATGTTGATGTGCATGTAAATCTAGGTATAGGTGTTTCGTCTTTAATTTGTGAAATAGCTTGCATGGTCAAGAATATGTATTCAGATCATATTAAACCTTGATTGAAAAGTGTCACCTTATAGAGCAAATGATTGAGAGATTTCTAGTATAGTGATATGTATTAAAAGAACCTAAATAAAGATAATCAATCTGAATAAGTATTTCATAACTCTACCTTCTTTGTCTGATTATTAATGTAGTGTTGAAAAAGGGTCCTTTGACATTTTTCGCACTTGTTTGGGTCCTCCTTGTGGATTTTAGCTTAATTTTTCCTTGATTTAGTGTTGTAATGTGGATGAAACATTCACATTAGGTCTTGGGCCCTTGTGAACTAATGGAATTTAATGGTGCCTTGCAAAAGTGTTGTGAAGTGTTGTAACACACTTTCACACTTTTTTTAGGGTTTTATCAATTAACTAAGCATAATAAGCATAATTTTAATCATAACCTTTCCTTATTTGGAGTGTTGTAAAGTGTTGTAACACACTTTCACATTCCTCTAGGCTTGTGATTAATAATTGGGCTTTCTTATGCTTTAATTGGCTCTATTTTTCATCTAAAAGCCTCATTTATTGTATCTTTTTGAGGATAATCCTGACACCAATTAGTAACCAATCATAATTTGGGTGTTCTTGGCTTGTGTGGCTAAGATTTAGTGTTTGGGAATCATTCACCACCTTGGCTGAATGAGTCCCATCTAGGTCTTTTTGGCCCCAATAAAGGTTTCACATATTTCTAGACACTTTTTCTTTTTGGTCCCATACATTATGTGCAATGGGACTCATTCGCCATCTTGGGTGAATGAGTCCTGTGTGACCAAAAATTGAATTTAATTAAGATTTCTAGTGGGATTTTATTCTCCTAGATCTAATGTCAGCTTGTAGTGTTGTAATTTCAAGAATTCTTACATAATTAAGTATAAATACAAGGTTATTTCACTCATATTCAACAACTAGCAAATTTTACAAGCATTCAAGAGTTCATAAGAGCATTTGAGCATTCACAAGAGCATTCAAGGCATTTCAAGGGTAGATTATCAAGTATTCAAGAGCATCTTTCAACCATCAATCATCATGTCAAAGATTGCTTGCATCATGTTTTTTTAGAGCTAACAATTGTGATGTAGGGTTTGTGTTTCAAGCAAGTGCTTCATTTAAGATCTATCAACATCAAGCAAAATTCTAAGTCTACATCCATTGAATCCATTACTTACATGTTTGCAACACCTTATTGCTAGAGTTTGGTGAGTTGCAACATCATCTTTTGTTCATTCATCATTATCTTTTCATATTTTATTCTATTTCAAGGTTTAATTACCAACAAGGGGTTTGACCAAGGCAAACCCCTATTCACTAACCCCCACAACATTTTCCCCTCTTCTTGTGTGTGATTTATAGAGCTAGGTTGCAAATTTTCTAAGAAGCATAGTTGGAGAAAAGTTGTCAAAGTTGTCATCAAACCTTGGAGAAGCTTTAAGAAGACCTACAGGTGGTATTTTGTAGTTTCAGATCCAGAAACCAATCAAAAAGCGCAGAGCAAACCAAGAGACACAAAATCCACTTCAAAATTTCCAGAAAAGTAGAAGTGGGTTGATTCACCACTATTGGAAAATGAGTCCCACTATATAGGCCTAATCAAGATTTTTATAGATTTGGATACCCTTTTGGCTGAAACCTGCTCCAGTGCATTTTCTCGAAAACTGGACTAATTCACCTAGCCTGGCATATGAGTCCTAGTCAACTTCAATTGTAGATTTTTCAGTGACCCAGACCTTCATTCTGCCTTCTTCAGTTTCCCAGGTGCACACTTTCAGTTTCATAGCTTTTCATTTTAGTTTGTTCATTTTTTTAGGTCATTTAGCATTTGTTTGCATATCATGTGTTTTCCAATTCATTATCTTTTCCAAGTTTACATTTGGTGGCGAACCCCTCATTAGATATCATTCAATCCCTAGAATAGTCCCTTTTCCAGATTTCAATCTCCTTTGCATTGAAATATCAAGGGTTTTTTCTTGAGTGAAAGGTTGGAAATGGTATCTCTCCTTTTAGGTCCAAAACCCTAGAAGTGAAAGAAAGAGAACACCCCATTTTCACCATTTCATTTTGGTGAACTTGCATATAGAGCATCATAATTCTGATTTGGAGTGCATTTACATCCTAGATTTAGCTTGCATTAACATTGCATTAGGTTTTGCATTGGTTAATTTACATTCTACGGTTTCAAAATTCGCATTAGTGAAAAGCTCATTTAGCTTACATTATTGCATTTAATTTCATTGAAAATTAGGAAAATTTTGCATTTGCATCTCATATTTACATTATAAAACATAAAAAGCATAAAGTTCAATTCAAAAATTCTATTTTTTTTTTTATAAATTAGCACTTGGACTCATTCACCACCTTGGGCGAATCAGTCCCATTGCATATTTTTCATTGCATTTTCTAGCATTTACAATTCATTTTCTGAGTTTTTGTTTGTTGTTGTTACCTTTCTGTTTTAGTTTGCAATTTTTTTGTTTCATTCAATTCATTGCATTTAGCATACATTCATTCATCTTGTGCATTGCTTAAAATCAAATTTGCATTTACAACATTATTGCATAGTTTAGAATCTAAAATTTTCATCATGCATATGTGTTTTAACAAGCTTTGGATGTCATTAAAATCCTTAGTGGATGTGTCAAGTTGTACCTTTGGAAATGACCCTAATGGCATTGAACTCACTCATGCTCACTCAACTCCTAATCCATGTCCTCCTCGTGATGTTGACATCATTGGAGAAGATGATGACAACATGAATAAGTTCTTTATCGATTGTCTTGACAACCTTGAAGCTAATGCATCCTTTTATCCATCTATGAACTGACCAAATCCTTCTACCATACCACCTCTTGAAATGTTCGGTTACTTACATCCTGAAACAAAATTTGAACCTAAGTTCCTTACAATAGGTAAACCTATTTCCTCTACACAAGCAAACACTCAACCATTTTATGATAACAAAGTAACAAATACTCCCATCAACCTTGAAGAAACATATGGAAAAGGTTTCAAAATCTTGAGCAAACAAGGATGTGACACAACAAGTGAACATGAAATTCATCCTCTTAGAGTAAAAACCAATGGATGAAAACACAAAGGGGTTAAGATATCAAGATCCCTCTCATAATAGCAAGCCTCCTAGAGAATATCTAAGGCTTCGTGATGATGGCACAATGATCTTGGATTCCACTCCCAATTTGAATATCCTTCTTCCTAAAGAAAAATCAATTACTCATAAAAATGACAAGGATGTGAGGATCACCTCAGGTCCTCCTCCCAACTAAAGATAAGGGTGAATCTTGAAAATACAAGAGGCCTTACAAGATGGAGAAACTAAAGTCTCCTTGCCCACCGCCCAAAAGTGAAAGGAAACTACAATTGGTTTTGAACAAAGAACTGATAACATTACCACCTATGAATCAATTAGTTCTATATCCTAAAGATGAAAAAGTCCCACATTGTGCATATCATCGAGTTCTCAGACACAGTATTGATGAATGTCATGCATTTTAGTTAGTATTGAAAAACTTTCACTTTGATGGCAATGATTTCCATCGCGTGATTGCCTAGCTTAATATTGTTTCAACCCATGTCATGTAATAGTTGTAGAATATTCTATTCTCACTATTACATGACCTTTCCCATCACTTATCTTGGCTCATTCTTGTCTCACACTCAGTGGGGGAAATAGGTTGATAGCCTTGTCCTAGTAATGCATTTGTTGTTGTCCCTTAGATTCATCATTCACCTTCTGCTTATATAGACTGAGATTGGAAGGCGGATGACTTGCTCATAGGTTGACTCAATTTTTCCTTCTAGTCTTTTGTATTTTCTTTTTCTTTTGTGTGATTCCATGTGCGTAATGTGATCCCCCATGATGTTTTGTTTGATGTTATCTCTCTTTGTGACATTCCTCTATTTGTACCTCCATTCTTCTCTATGTCGTGCATCACTTTCGCTTTTCATATTTATCTTTTTCTTGTGTTTTCCTTTTGGGGATGATGTAAACCATCAATATATTCATGTCTCCTTCATGTTGAACCAAAAGGCTTTCTTTTTATTTTTCCTTTTCATCTTTATCTTTTTCTTATGTTTTCCTTTTGGGGATGACACAAGGCATCGATAAATTCATGTCTCCTCATGTTTACCCAAAAGCTTTTCCTTTATCTTTCGCCTTTTCTTTTCATTTGTCTTGTGTTTTCCTTTTGGGGATGACGCAAGGTGTCAAGACACCCTATGTCTCTTCCATGTTGACCCAAAAGGTTTTTCTTTGTTTTCGCTCTCTTTGTGTCATTCTTCCAGTTCTATGTGTATTTGGGGGATGATGATAGTTCCAATATCTCTAAAATAATTTCCACAAAGAACATACTACCCCTAAATCCATAGATCCCTTATGTGTTTGGTGTTTTCATTTTTGTGGCAACCCATTCCCTCTCTTTTCTTTTTCTCTTTCATGATGCAGCTTTACTCGGAAACATATGACTTGGCATAGGACTTTCCAAGTTGGCTCTCATGTCTTCTTTTTTGTTAGCATTTTTCATTTGCTACTTTAAAGTAATTGCTCACAGTATTGTGTTTAGAAATTCCTTTAAAGTGGAGGCATACATTGGAATTATTCTTTTTCATTTTTCCTTTTCTTGGTTCTTAGTGCAGCCTTCTTATTTCATACAATGCATTTTTCGCTTTGTGGATGACATTGGGTATAATTTCCTCCAGGAGCATGATATCTCTTAGCATATTGCATTCCTCTTAGTGGCTTGATGTGACACACTACATCCCCTAAGTTGTGTATTTTCTATTCTTTGATTGGTCCTCTCTTGGAGACATTAGGTACAATGTTCCCTAAGTTAAAGACCTTGCATGAACTAAGCAAGACTCCTTTGAACATTATTTTCATGTTACATTTTGTATTTGTTGTTATATGGCCACCTTGCATAATATAGCTTGCATGCCTGTGGAGCCATCTTGTTTGTTCATGAGCTCCAAGCATATGAAGTTTTGCTTGTCTCATGAAGCTCGAAAAATCATTTTTGGTGTGGCACCTTATTAAAGTTATCAGGAGGTATAAATTTGGTATGGTTGAGTGGGAAGCCCAATCTGAGGCATGAATTTCCCCATAGCCACTTGTGTGTGTGTGAGTGCATACCAACCATGAGTGTATGTTTCTCATCGTTTAGGACTTCTCACCTGGTGGACAGTCTGGAGTTCAATTGCCTTAGAATGAGTATGCATTTTTCTAGATAAACAATCTAGATCTAATCCACATCAGGATGGAAAAATGATCGAATCTTGATCTGATTGTCTTATTTGTTTTCTTTTCTCTTTTTCATCTTTGGCATTATATGATTGGCCTTGTCATTGTTCTTTATATCATTTGCATGTGTGTTATGTTGGTTTTCCATGGGATCTTGATCCTGGAGGCTTGATCACCCCTCTTGATCGTTGTCATCCCATCTTGCTAGCATTGGTTCATTGGAACCCCTCTTGGTGCATGTTTCTCTAATTTAGTGTGAGTTTGAAGCAGGTTCATCCTCTCACTAAAGTAGGTGATAAATGTAGTGTTGAAAAAAGGGTCCTTTGACATTTTTCGCACTCGTTTGGGTCCTCCTTGATTATTTCGGCTTAATGTTGCCTTGATTTAGTGTTGTAATGTGGATAACACATTCACATTAGGTCTTTGGCCCTTGTGAACTAATGGAATTTAGTGGTGCCTCGCAAAAGTGTTGTGAAGTGTTGTAACACACTTTCACACTTTTCTATGGTTTTATCAATTAACTAATCATAATAAACATAATTTTAATCATTACCTTGCCTTATTTAGAGTGTTGTAAAGTGTTGTAACACACTTTCACATTCCTCTAGTCTTGTCATTAATAATTGGGATTTCTTATGCTTTAATTGGCCCTATTTTGCATTCACAAGCCTCATTTATTACATATTTTTGAGGATAATTGTGACACCAATCAATAACAATCATAATTTAGGTGTTCTTGGCTTGTGTGGCCTAGATTTAGTATCTCAGACTCATTTTCCACCTTGGGAAAATGAGTCCCACCTAGGCCTTTTTGGCTTAAATACAAGTTTCACACATTTCTAGACACTTTTGATTTTTGGTCCCATACATTATGTGTAATGGGATTCATTCGCCATCTTAGGCGAATGAGTCCTGCATGACCAAAATTCAAATTTAATTCAAATTTCTAGTGGGATTTTATTCTCCTAGATCTGATGTCAGCTTGTAGTGTTGTAATTTTAGGAATTCTTACATAATTAAGCATAAATACAAGGTTCTTTCACTCATATTCAACACCTAGCAAATTTTACAAGAATTCAAGAGTTCGCAAGAGCATTTGAGCATTCAAGGAATTTCAAGGGTAGATTATCAAGCATTGAAGAGCATCTTTCAAGCATCAATCATCATGTCAAAGATTGCTTACATCATGTTGTTTTAGAGCTAACAATTGTGGTGTAGGGATTGTGTTTCAAGAAAGTGCTTCATTCAAGATTTATCAACATCAAGCAAGATTCCAAATCTACATCCATTGGAGCCATTACTTACATGTTTGCAACACCTTATTGCTAGAGTTTGGTGAGTTGTAACATCATCTTTTTTTCATTCATTATTCTCTTTTCATATTTCATTCTATTTCAAGGTTTAATTACCAACAAGGGGTTCAACCAAGGAAAACCCCTATTGACTAGCCCCCACAACATTTTTCCCTCTTCTTATGTGTGATTTATAGAGCTAGGTTGCAGATTTTCCAAGAAGCATAGTTGGAGAAAATTTGTCAAGTCCCTAAAAGTTTTCAAAGTTGTCATCAAGCCTTGGAGAAGCTTGGAGAAGACCTACAAGTGGTATTTTGCAGTTTCAGATCTAGAAACTAGTCAAAAAGAGCAGAGAAAACCGAGAGGCACATAATCCACTTCGGAATTTCTAGAAAAGTAGAAGTGGACTGACTTGCCACTATTGGAAAATGAGTCCCACTGTATAGGCCTGATCAAGATTTTTACAGATTTGGATACCCTGTTGGTTGAAACCTTCTCTAGTGCATTTCCTCAAAAATTGGATTGATTTTCCCAGCCTGGCGTATGAGTCCTAGTCAAATTCAATAGCATATTTTTTAGTGATCTAGACCTACATTCTTCCTTCTTCAATTTTCTAGGTGCACACTTTCAGTTTCATAGCTTTTCATTACAGTTTGTTCATCTTTTTAGGTCATTTAGCATTTTTTTGAATATCACACTATCTTTTCCAATTCATTATCTTTTCCAAGATTACACTTGGTGGTGAACACCTCATTAGATATCATTCAATCCCTAGAACAGATCCTTTTCCAAATTCAATCTCCTTTGCATTGGAATATCAAGGGTTTGTTCTTGAGTGAAAGGTTGGAAAAGGTCTCTCTCCTTTTAGGTCCAAAACCCTAGAAGCAAAAGAGAGAGAGCACACCATTTTTATCATTTCAATTAATAATGTTGAAAACTATTTTTAGGAATTTTATCTACCACTCTTGCACGGTATTGAACCAAACCAAGAGTGTACATAGGGTGTATGAAATCTGGACCAGCCCTTGCACAAAAGTAAGTAATTTAACACCCTATATTGATTTCTTCTTTACTGTGATTTTGGTAAGCTAAAAACTGAAAAATGAGAAAACATGGTTATGCTTACAGAGATGTCAAATATCATGAGCCAGAGTACTAGAAGTTTGCAAAAGAGGGAAACAAATACTTTAGACATTCCATTGGTCAAATTTATGCTATATCAAAGGATCTAGAAAAGTACATCTCTATAAATTTGTAAGTATAGATGTTTAGTCTATAAATATATACATATTGATTAAGGGTGGATTACATTTTCTTGTCTTAAAAGAGTGTTTGAGATGTCAGAATATGAGCCACATTGTATTGAATAGATCTAAAATTTGAAACGTAGTAGACAATCTTAACTTAAGTATTAATTTAAAGTTTTAAACCATGTTTCCACAAAAAAATTATGTAGATCATAGCCACTCAAAACATAAATAATTTCATTAGGTTGGTTAGCATATTTAACATATTATGAAGTTTTCTGATTCAACTAACATAAATCACTCGCAATGCAAAGTTTTCCTACTGTTATCCTTGATAGTGATTAAAATGGACTATTGTGCATTCCTATAGAAAAAATCCTATAGATTTTACTCATGAAGCAGATATTCTTGTTGTTGCAGTAGGTGTGCCAAATTTGGTTCGTGGTGATTGGCTAAAACTTGGTGCAGTATTAATTGATCTTGGCTTAAATGCAGTAGAGGTATGGCACCTTCTAATTGCCTTTTTCAAAAAAAATAAAATAATAAAAGATAGTTAATTTATAGCAAATTAAAACTATTGCTTCCACTTTTGCAGGATCCTAGTGCTAAAAGAGGATACCAATTAGTTAGTGATGATTCTTATGAAGAGGCTTCAAGAATAGCTTCAACAATTAATCCTATACCTTGTGTTCTTGGTCCAATGACTATTGCAATGCTTCTATCCACTACTCTACAATCAAAAAAATGGACATATGGGTTCAATTGAGATTTCTAATGTTTGATCCACACCTTTTGCAATAAACTTCACATTATAAGTTTTATGACGCTTATAAATGAGTTATCTATTATTGAATGGAATAAAAAGATCATGTCCTATCATAAGGAATTTTTTGGAGACATTAGGCACCTATAAGAGGACTTAAGACTAGATTCTTTCATTTTATTTTATGGAAAAAACTGTAACATTTAAGTAGGTTGGTTATACACGACTCTATGTACAATGAAACTTCTAAAGATCTTTGCTTTTTTAAAGAGGATTTTTTTATAATATATGTTGAATGGTTAAGGAAATCTTTGAACTCATTAATATTTACAAAATGCTGGCAACATGTCATTGCACTTTCTTCATGGCCTAAAAGTAAAACAAAGTATTTCATATGGTGCACACAATTCATAGATATTTAAGTTTTAATTCAATTCTTCCAATTATTCTGTTACAACCTATTCAGAATTTTGAAGTGAGATTTTTTCTTCTTATAAAGGTCATTTTCTATTGGAAGACAAACTCGACTCTATCAATGATCAAATTCCTAAATTTAGGTTATTGTTACCTAATTTAGCTTCCAACTCAATTAGGTAGAGCTGTGTTTGTTTTTCAAAGTAAAGATAAAAGGTATACATTCTACTCTGCTATGTTATATGCTTGCTTCTCAATTGGGTTCTGTTGGTTTAAAGATGAGGACTATTGCATTCTTCTGTTATGTTATTTTTTGGACTCATGGGACCACTTGGTGATGGCTATTGGAAGTAAAACAACCACTTTCAAGATGGAATATGTGGTTGCTTCGTTACATTGTCTGAAGAGATACACAAGAAATCTTCTAAGATGGCCAAGGATTCCCTATCTATTTGTGGTAGATCGAAGGAGAAAGGAAAGAAAAAGGAAAAGAAGTATAATTCCAAGTCTTCAAGGAGATCTAATTCTCCTAGTAAAAATACCAAGCCTAAATTTTGGAAACGTGAAAAATCTTGACATTTCTGGAAAGATTGTAAAGAGGAGAAAAAGAAGAAAAACTATGAATCCTCCTACTCTGAATTTGATTCTAAATCCTTGTATGAAGATGTACATGCATTTTTCGCAGCCTTGGAAATACATGCATCAAAAGATGTGTGATTGATTGACTTGGGTGCTTATTTCCAAATGACCTTTAATAGAGGTTGGTTCTTAAAGTATGAAGAGTTTGATGGTGGGAAGGTGTATCTAGGTGATGAATCTCACCTGAAGATTATTAGCCATGGAAGAGTCAGGATCGGATTCCTTGATGGTAGAGTGAAGGGGATTCATGGTGTACTACATATCCCTAGTTTTTCACAAAACCTACTTTCAGTGAGTAAGATAAGTGATGTGGGAGTGCAAGTTGTTTTCTTGAGTGGTGGATGCAAGATGAGTAGAGGTTCTATGGTGCTTGCTAAGGGTTTTTAGATTAGCACCTCGTATAAGCTAGATGCATGCATGGTTCAATTCAATAGTTCTTCTATGAAGTCCAAGAAAAGGGCTTTGGTTTCTTCACCATCACCATCAAATCGAGCGAAAAAGAAGATTGTGGTGTCTACATCTGATGGCCATGCTTTCTAGGTACCTAAGGGTGACAATGCTTTAGATATGAAGCTCACAGTGGATAAAAAAATGATTTGGCACTAAAGGCTTGGAAATATTGGTGAGAAGGGTCTTAGAACCCTAAAAAATAAGAGCCTTGTTGAAGGCGTTCATGATTTTAATCTCAAGTTTTATTTTTGTGAACATTGTATACATGGAAAACAACACCATGTTTCTTTTTATTTTAGTTCTCATAAATCTTTTGAGGTTTTCGATTATGTGCATTTTGATGTGTTTTTTCTAGTTAATGTTTCTTTGTGGTCTAGATCTATGTATTTTGTCTCATTCATAGATGACTATTCTAGAAGGAAATTTGTGTATTTCCTCAGAAGTAAATCTAAAGTTTTCACATATTTTAAGGAATTCAAATCCTTGGTTGAAAATCAAATTGGTAGGAAAATTAAGTGTTTGACGATGGATAATGATGGTGATTGTTTCTCTATAGATTTTGACTTGAGTTTTGTAAGGACTATAGAATCAAGAGACACAAGACAAATCCATACAACCCACAACAAAATGGAGTTACAAAGAGGATGAACAAAACATTAATGGAGAGGGATAGGAGTATGTTGAGTGGTGTTGGCCTTGAATATAAGTTTTAGACTGAAGTTGTAGCCACTACATGTTATGTGATCAATAGATATCCTACTTCGACACTTGTTGAAAAGACACCCATTGAGGCATGGTCTGGAAAGAAGCCCTGGATGAGACATCTTAGATTATTTGGTTGTGAGGCATATGCTCATGTGCCTAAAGTGAAAAAATATAAGTTGAAGAACAAGGTGGTGAAGTGTATCTGCATCGACTATGGTATCAGTGTCAAGGGATACAAGCTTTGGGATCTAGTTGCAGAGAAGGTGCTCTATAGTAGAAGTTTGATCTTTCATGAGCTGAAACCAAGTTCCATAGTTGATCTACAACTAGAGAAGGAAGAGAAGAAGAATGAGGTAGTTCAAATTCCACCCACTCCTGAAAGAGATGAACTACGTACTCCTAGTGGGCCTGATGATGAGGAGAGCTCTAGCAGCTCTGAAAACTTTGAAGAAGAGCAAGAACCTCAACCTCAACCTTTGAGGAGATCTACATGAGAAAGGTGGCAACTGGATAGATTTGGGTATTTTATGTTAGATTCCAAGTGCATATTTTCTTTGATTGATAACATTTATGAGCTTAGGATAGTTAGAGAGGCTATGGGTATGCATGATGCAAATTCCTAGATGGAAGCCATCAATGAAGAGATGGAAACATTAAAAATAATGCTACATGGGATCTGGTACCTTTGTTAGATGGATGAAAAATTGTTGGTTATAAATGGGTGTTCAAGAAGAAAATGGATCCTAATGGTAGTGTTAAGAAGCATAAAGCAAGGTTGGTCACGAAGGGATATTCCTAGGTAGAGGGAATAGATTATGGGGAGATTTTCTCTCTTGTAGCTAAAATGACATCCATTTGTTTCTTATTATCAGTTGCAGTAGCTTATGACTTTGAAGTCAAGAAAATGGATGTGAAGACAAATTTCCTTCATGGTGATTTGGAGGAGGAAATTTATATGTCACAACCAGAGTATTTCATTGTGAAAGGAAAAGAGAATCTTGATAGAGCTCCTAAAATTTCAAAATTTTAGGTCCATTTTGTGCTTGGTATTGGCATGTCACATGTATGCCTATGGACAGGGTTTAGGGTTTTAGCTCTGTAACCTTGCTTCTAGGTTCCCTATGTCTTAAGCCTTGAACATTTTAATTTCTTGTTGACCTTCTCTACCCAGTCGCCAGTTAATCAAGTCATTATTTAAGCCATCACAAGCATCCTTTAACCGACCCCCTTTTCTTAGGTTTGTCGATTTCTTGGTTTTAATTGTCATTTCATTAATGCCTAAAGTCAGGTCGAAAAAAGTTTCATGAAACTTCCCTTAGGAACATTTATGCTTTGAGGGTCAAAACCCGTCAGCCTAGTTGGGCCCCATTTTAAGTTAACATTTATTCGTATGTATAGAAATAGGGTACGTTGGATCTATCGGTGAGATCTTGATCGTCCATTGCACACCGTGCAAGAGTTGAAGAGTGCCCGCCAAAAGATGTGCAAGGTCTGTGATTATGTGATGTGTGTCCTTGTCATGGAGGAGCCTAGTCTATTTGCATCATACCTGATGCCCAGTACATTTGAGATTGATGGCCCACAAGCATCAACATGGTTAAAACTCAGTTGGCCATCGCACACCTCACAACCTTAATTGAATGTTCTTCGAGAGACATGCGAGGTCCGTGGTTAGGCGACACATGTGTAGTTTCATCTTCTGGGAAAAGAAGTGGTGCCCATGGGAAGAAATGATGTGGTTTCCAGTCAGCACATTCTCATTGGCTGATAAGTTGTTGAACCCACATGGAGTAAATTCAAATTCTATTGACTCAATCTGAGCCCTTCATCGTGCCATCTTAGAAAGAAATCAATGGCTATCATTTGAAATTGAACACATGAACATTTTCCAGAGTCATTTTGATTTGTGCGAGTGAGTAGTAATGGCTAAAAGGACATTGGCATTGATTGTTGGGTTGTAAAATACTTCAAATTGGTTTCCTCGCATTGTCAAAAATTACAAACTAGTGCGGAGCTACTAGAAGATTGAGCCAAAGTGTTTGAGCTGATACGTGAGAAAATTAGGGTTCCTATTAATGTAAAAAGTTGTTAGTATAATTAAAGCTAAACTCTATGCTTTATTTTAAAATACCTTGAATTAGGGTAGACTATGTTTTTTTTCTTTAGATTTATTTTGCCTATCTTTTTGTGTTAATATCCTATATAAAATTGTTTGCTTCTAATCACACCCTAGGATGCTAATTGAGGAAATTAGGTTTTGAATTTATTTTTGTTAGAACCCTAGTCTATTGTGAACTTGCCTGGATATCCATGGCTCCCAAAGATCAGAAGCCTCATCCTGAAACCCTAGCTAGGGTACTCTCTGATGACATTGTCGACCAGCTCAAACCCTTGACCAATAAGAAAAATCAAGGAGCGGTGATATATTATGGCTCTAGGATTTATGAGGGATTACATGACAAGAAAGCTTGGATCAAGGATGCTAAATTTCCCTATACTGGTTGGAAAATGTTTAGAAATTGGTTTGGGAACAGGAATTGTGAGTATCCTATTTTCCATACCTAGAGGATGGATATGGGAAAACTTGTAGTCTCGAATGTATATGTGGATGTGGACCTGGTCAAGGATATTATAGCTAGATATGATCCAGTGTCCAAAATTGTTAGGGCATGTAATGGTGCTGAGGTGGTCAAGATCGCCAAGGAGGAGATTGTAGAAGTTTTCAAACTGCAGGAATGGAATGAAGATATGGTCCCTATTGACATTGATACTTTCAAAAAGGAAAATGAGAATACCAAAGTCTTGTTCCGAACTACAATGTTACCAATGCACATGGCTTCAACTAGATATGGGAAGAACAAGAAGCGGATTAAGATTGGGAAAAATGAGAAAGAACCTTTCCCTCTGGATTGCTTTACTCCTTATTTCAGAAAGACTATCTACTCCTTGTATCAGATTATTGGTTTTGATGCACTTGAAACCATACCAATTGAATAATTATACATGGCAGGCAATATTCACTATACATCCTTTAATGCGGTTTATGAATATGCCACTTATCTAGTAGAAAACATGCACAAGCGCTTGGTTGAGCTAAAGGGAGGAAAGTATTGGGTAAAATTCAGGTGGTATTCTCTTTTGATGCATATGATTTTGTGCAAGCAAGAGAAATATTTTGGGGAAGACATGTCTCTAAAGAAAGTGGATGGTGATATTGAGCTACCGGTCCAATGTTGGACCCAAATCCTGGATATGGATGACCATAAGTTTGATTACCTAGTTTTCAATAATGTTTTTGCAGCTAAACTAAAGAGACTCTTGGTTCTTGATCCGCCAAGGATCCCTAAAGAAATTCATGACTTCCTACGGCCTATGGAGAGGAGGCCTAAGCTAAATATGACCCATAATTGTGGATATATCATTCAATATCCAGATAGGACCATATTCAAGGTGTATGGGACTCCTATGCACCCTTTTGTGTTTCCAAGGGATGTACCACTTAGGATTGGATTCATAGAAGTCATGAGGAAGTTGGCTAGATCCCAAGATTGTCACTTGCCAAAAAATAAGAAGGGCTCATTCTTCCCAGAGTACACAACATTTGTGGACTTTGTGTTGATCAAAGGGAAGTGGAATGCTTTGAGTGATATCTTCAAGCCATACAAATTGATGACAACTTGCCATAGGAACCATGATCCTGAGGGATTCATTCATGTAGTAAAAGCAAAAAGATCATTGGATGTGTTTGTTCACAATTTCTATTTCCCTGAAGATGTCATTAGGAATATTTTTAATTTCCAAGTACAAGAGGAAAGGAAGGCCATGTATCTTGCCTTCAATAAGATGGTAGAAAATATTAGAAAGAAAAACCCATATTATAATCCTTTTCCTAACATTCAAGGGGAATTTAACCAGGTAATGCATGCACTAGAAAATTTTGAAAATGTTGTTGGTGTGTTGAGAAAAGTAGAAATGGTTAGGGAGAAGGGAAAAGATTTGGCAACTGAGGAGGGACCATCTGTAGATTTGGAGGAAAGGCCTTCCTGTTAGCCACCCAGAACAATTCAGGTGTATACTGGGAAAAGGGAAACATATAAGAAGGAGCAGACAGAGCCAACCCTTGTTGCATCAGAGGTTTCAAGACCAAATTCTCCAACTGGATTAGTTTCATTGCCTCCTAGGTAGTTCTCACCTATTATAATTGAAATTGATTCTCCTCCAAGAAGTTCTCCTCCCTTAGAGCAGCCACCATTAAGAGACAAAGAGTAGAGAAGAGCCTAGTAGTGGATTACCTTGATAATGATGAAGATGATATTGTGACAACTTCTGAAGATATGCAACAAGGGATGCCTTCTCCCCCAAGAGAAGTTGCATCGAGCTCTAGAAAAAGTATCCTGGGATTGGGAAAAGTTGAATTGAGTGGTGTTAGAAATATTGATGATATGAGGGTGGAGGCTTGTAAAGAGTTCATGGAGGATGAATCTTTCATTGAAACACTAGCATTCAGGGATTTTACATGGAGAGAAAAAGCTAGAGAATATGCAGAGAGGTTTGCAATTGAAAGAAGTTTACATCCTGAATTGCCAGAGAATGTTATCTAGGCCAATGTGATGCAAGAGATGAAGAAGTAGTTTAAGAGGAATACTCCTGAGGAGGAAAGATAACTTGTGTAAAAGAGTGGCATTTTGTTATTACCTGAATGGGATATAGCTGATGCAGTGGTACTTGATACAATGAGAAGGACTGATAATCCTTTATTTCACACGAAAGAGGAAGCTAGGTTGGCACTTCAGGGATCTGCATTCAGTTAGGAACATGATGCTCTGGCAATATGGTCATTATCTCTTAGTTCTTGAAAGCCCAAAGTTGCAAAGCTTTCAGACTTCATTGGCAAATTGATTGTTAAAAGAGTTGCACATACTCTAGCATTAGAAGCCGTTGAAATGACTATAAATGCTGCTAGGTTCACAAAAGCAACAGTTGAGCACCTCACTAGTGACAGAGATACATTTAGAAGAAAGTACCATGAGATTCTAGGAGAATACAATGAGTCAACAAAGGGTAGATGAGCTTGAAACAAAGCAAGAATTTTGGAAATAATAGGTGGAAATGATGAAGTCCCAAGGGGTAGCTAGTTCAAGCCATACTGCTCCTGTTTCTCCTACAATTCATTCTTAGTCTTCTCCACCTGAGAAAGCATTGTCAATTGTGCCTTACAACATGGGCAGGAGCCCATTGCAGTAGAGAAGCCGAGTACATTAGAGGAAGCTCCATCCATTGAACCCACAAAGGAACAATTACTTCAGCCAAAAGAGGAATACAAGAAGTTGTTTAAGGAAACACAAAGTCTAGTGCATGATAATAATGTTAGGATTGTTCATATTGTTCTGAAGAATCTTAATAGGAGAATTCAAATTAAGTTGAATAGTGTTCATGCTAATTATTTTTTGATGTTGAGAGCAATGGAAATGTCTCAGAGGGATGGAGAATTGGGAATCCCACTCTTAGATGGGTGGATTCCTAGAGTTAGTGATTTGAAGTTGATGGAAGCTGGGGCAAAGCAATGAGAAGATGGATATTTAATGGTGCTTTCTACTTACAAGTTTGTCAGTGATGCTAGGGAACAACCATCCCATGGGTATGTTGCTCCATTGGTGCAGAAAATAAAAGAGTTAAGGATCAAATATGATCAAGTAGAGTTGACACTATTACTTGACATCCTGTAAGCCCATGATGAAGTAAAGCCTCTGCAAATGTTGAAGAATCAGGTGGACAATACAATTACTTCTCAGGATGAATTAATTTGTGAGGATTATAATATTGATATGCTTAAAGATACTTTGGAGAAGTTATCTTTTATCATTAGTTTCCTTGAAGACTTTGATAAGGAAACTAATTCAGTGATGACAAAGTATGCTCCTTACAAAAAGAAAATGGGTGAAATTATTGAATTCAATTGGCCATTTGAAGAGGAGTATGAACAATGGAGAAGGATATTTGTAGCTAGATTGGATTAGTGAATTCAGAATGGAACACATATAATCAGTCAAGCATTGTATAGGTCAGGCCTTGGAGGTTACAATGTATAAAGTATGTGTATCCGGTTAAAGTGCTACAGGTAAGTTTGATCACTAATGTGGATACTGACTGAAAATTTTGTTTAATTTTCCTATCTTTATGAATTTTTTCATCTTTCCAAGTGGGATGGACATGCTACAACAACTTAAAGGATATTCTTTTCAACATGTGCCTTTTAGAAGGCGGGTTTGCTTCTTCACAACAAATAAAAATAGTTTTGTCTCATGTGTATTCCCTCTGATGGAAAATGTAAATATAACTTCAAAGGGAATATTGTCTTATAGCAGTCCAATTAGAATGTGACATGTGTACTATTGGCCTGAAGCTTGTTTTTCTCCCTTATTTCCATAAAAGGGAATTCAAGGCCATTAGTATAGGTCTTTTGTTGAATTCTGGAGTTGAATAGTGTAATTGAAGAATACAGAGCGAATATGTTAGAATTCTTTGTCTAATGCTTTGAGTCTAGATAGTAAGTTTGTCAAATGTATGGTTCTTGAGCATATCTAAATGATAATGCTAGTTTTCAGAGTTTATAGTCCCTCCAATCTTAATATGTACTTGAGTTATTAATGAAAATGTTAATCAAAGTTCATTTCATTAATTGTCATCATTGTTAAGCTTTGGTATATGCTTTTATTTTACCTCTAGTTCAAAGAATCGATTAAAATGCTTAGATTTGATCGTAAATTCATGTGCAGAATAATTGGATTTGATAAGTAGTCTTAGACTTTGATCATAGATAGGTGAATTGCAAAGTAATTGCACTAAGATCATTTGTGTTCAGGATTAAATAAACCTTGCATTTCAATTTACATCTACTCCAAGCCCATAGATAATGGCACTGATCTCAGTCATTATAAGCACCTCTTAGGATTCCAGTTACCCAACTTGAGAACATCATTTTAAATAACTTCTTGATCAATCTTTGATTTGTTGTGGCTGGTGTTGTTTGTATTCTCGGTTATAGATTTGCAATTCTTTCAAGGAAATGCCAATTTCTTGAAGGATTTCATCTTCCTGACCTTTCGTGAGAATATATCTGCTTAACTATGCAATGTATTTGTTAATTGTTTAAAAGAGTCATATAATTTACATTGTGGGACCACCATCCCGAGTTTTGCAGAGCCCAAAGTGCAAGAGATAAAGAAATTGGTGCTATATATCATTTGTTGGATACTTGTCCTATAGGTATTCGAGAATTCAATTTGGAAAACTCATAGGTATATGGCAAGATCTGATTGGTTCATTGAAAACAACCAACAAATTTGGTGTGCAAGTTGAGAAAATATTTGTATGGTTTGAAACTGTCTCCTAGGATGTGGTACCATAAGTTCGACACCTATGTGTTTTCCTTGGGATTTCTAAGATCTAAATCTTACCATTGTGTCTATTACAAGACTAATAATGGTTGCATTCTCATTATTTTCATGTATGTGGATGATATTTTGTTCATTAGGAATAGAAAAAGCATGAATTCAAATTTGAAGTCTTAGTTATTAGCACAGTTTGAGATGAAAGATCTGGGTGTAGTGAGGTATATTTTAGGGATTAAGATCAAAAGAGATAGAGTTAACAAAAAGCTTTGGCTCAACTAGAGTAAGTATGTGAACTTTATGTTGGAGAGATTTAACATGACTACTTGCAGATAGATGGTTGTTCCACTTGTATAGGGGACAAAGCTTTCTGTGGAGGATTTTCCAAAATCTCCTACCAAGATGGAGGACATGACTAGAGTTCCTTATGTGAGTATTGTAGCAATCTTAATGTATGTTATGGTGTATACACAACTAGAAATTTCCCAAGTAGTGGGAGTATTTGATTTATGTCTAATCCTGGAGAAGTGCACCGGGATGCAGTAAAGAGAGTGTCTAGGTACTGGTGGGGTACTTCTGAGTACACCCTATGTTTTCATGGTTATCTTGCTAGGCCTCAACATTTAGTGAAAATTTGTAGATATGTTGACTCAGATTGGGTGGGTGACATTGAAAACATAAGATCCACCAGTGGATATATTTTCATGATGTTTGGTGGTGCAATAAGTTGGATGAGTAAGCAACAGGATATAGTCGCTTTATCCACTATTGAAGCAGAGTACATGTCAGCTACTCATGCTTACAAAGAAGCCATTTGGATTAAGAGACTATTTTTGGATATTAGTTTTGATGTAGGATAGATTACTATCTATTGTGATAGCCAGAGTGTTATATGTCTAGCAAAAAATCCTACTTTCCATGCTAGAACAAAGCACATTGATGTGCAGTTTCATTTTGTTCATGATATTGGAAAATGGAAAGGTTAATTTGGAAAAGTTGGACACTTTGGTGAATTTTATAGATGCATTGACAAAGCTAGTGAGCACAGAGAAGTTTATATGGTGTGCTAGGTCTATGGGATTTTCGGTTTGAGAAGTGATACAGAGACTCTTGTAAGGTCTTTGAAAAGTGGGAGAATGTTGGGATTAAGGTGTCTCAACCTTAGTGAGTCCCATGATTAATTATTTAATTGTTTTCCCCTAATTTTTTGTTAGAATTGGCTATGGCTGCCAAGATATTGAGACCAAATGGAAAGCACAAAGAAAGAGAATAGAATGTGACCAAAATAAACTATATTCTTATCAATATGATTCAATGATATGATATGTACAATGTAGTAGAATCCCCTTGGTTATATAGCCAAGGTGAGATACAAGATTTCATAGGATTATGACAAGTGTCTTAATCATATGACATGAAACAACTAATCACACTTACCTAGGTTCACATGTCTTAAAAGTAAAAAGATAAGATAATAACTAATGAAAACTAACACCTTCTAGAAAGATTCCTTCCTAGAACCTAAGTAAACTTAACAATGTAAATACGTCCCCTAGTAATGAATTAACTATGTACAAGACTTTATTTACACCAACACCCCCCCTTAAGTGCAACTTAGGAAGTAGCAAATTATTATGCAAATGACACAAAGATGGGTCCTGGCTACGAGGCAATTTTAGGTACCCATGTACATATGCAAATGAAATCTCTCACAAACGAAGAAAAGGAGAAAATCTAGTGCGAAAAAACTCCTCCCCAAAAGAGAGATGAAATACAAAAAAGAAATGCTCTCAATGAAGAATGAGAAGGCCAAAACCCCATGTGAGGAAAAATACCCCCCATTAGAGAGAAGAAGAAGAGAGACAAGGCATCCCCCACCTCAATGTTGAGTCTCCTGAAATGATGGTAGAAGCTCGACATTGAATACTAAAGATGATTCAATCTCACAGAACAACATTCCTCCCCTTAGGAAGAAACAAAACCATGAATGTATGTAAGATGTCAGGAATATGGATGATGTGTGATGTCTTTGAAGCATGCTCAAGTGTCTCCATGTCGATGCAAAAAGTTGACACACTCCAAACAGGCATTCTAAGCCACACTGTTGAAGAGGAAAATCCAAAATCTCATAGAGATGAATGTAGAACATGTTCCAAATACAAAGATATCCCCTCTGAAGACAAAGAAGCCTCCTCCAAATGATGTCCAAAAGTATCCATAGTCACGTCAAACTGCAAGGAATGATCATGTAGAGAATGAACACGAGGGTCAAGGTGTTCCCTTGCAACAACTGAAGAAGGATATTCTCCATCAAAGAGAAGATGAATGTTATCAATGATGTCTCCCAAATCTGTAGACTCCACAAACAAGTCTAAAATTCCTATCAAGAAGTCATCACAAGTATCGATCTTTGGAAGACTATGTATGTCCAGCTACATTAAATCACAAGGAACCAAAAATGTTGAGTCACAAGCATCCTCAGCTGCAATAGTAGATGGAGGAGATGAAATGCATGACTCATGAATTGGATCTGATGTGAGAACTCCCAAGTTCAAGAAGCCAAATGTCTCCTCTGAATCATAGTTCATACTTGAAGTTTGAACAATAGCCAAAGAAACAATGTCATCATCAGAAGAAAAATCTGCAAAGGTATACAACTGAGATGAATGATCAATCACCCCAGTAGCAATGATCTCTCTACTCTCCAAGTCTCGAATGATGACTGAATTAGGTGTGAACTCCACATCCTCCCATCTGCACCATGTGTAATCTAATATATGGAAAGAAGATTGTTCATCAATTGAGGAACACATAAAACATCCTGAAAAGTGTTATCCCCAAAACTAATAGACCCCTTCCCAATTACACCCATGTATGTATTGTTTCCCATCAAGATAGGAGACATAATAAAAGGTTGAAAAGAAGAGAATATAGACTGCGGTGAAGCCATATGATGAGATGCTCCTAAATCTAGAAGTCATCTCCTTGATCCTAGACCTAAAAAAGCACAAAGATCTTGTCCTTTATATCCTGATGTAGATGATTGACCTTTGTCCTTTTTAGACCATTTTGAAGAAGAAGGAGAAGGAGGTGATTTAGAAATTCTAGAAGGAAAATCAATGTGATTCCTTTTGAGAATATTTTTCAACTCATCAATATCCTTCTTATAACAATAGTGTTCATGTCCATCCTTCTTGCAATATGCACAAGTAGGCCTCTCCTTCTTAGATGATTCCCCTTTAGGAGAATATTTTTTCTTTGCTTGATCTAAATGTGGATTATTCTTTGCTTTCTTCTATTTCTTATCTGATTCGGATTCATTCACCTAACTAACCAACAATTCCTGAGATTTAGAAGTCTTGATGAGACCCACTGAGATAATATTTTTTTGCTCATGTATCAACATCTTAGAAAATGATGCAAATGAAGGTCTAGTATATGTAGACCCCATAGTCAATCTATGAGTATGAAAGCTAGAACCAAAAGAAGCATAATCAAGAACAAGTTTGTTCATTGTATTGTAGACTAACTAAATGTCCTTCTTATCAATTCCACATGCTTTACATTAATCTATTAGATCATTAACCTTAGTGATGTAATCTTGGATGTTGTCAAAGTTCTTAGGATCAAGGCTCACTAGTTCATTATAAATTTGATAGCCTCTTATTTCATTTGTAGTACCATATAATTTTCTCAAATTTTCCCAAGCTTCATGAGAATTTTTACATAATTCAATCTAAAACAACAAATCTTGAGAAACTAGTCTACGAAGACATCCAAGAGATTTGGTATGTTTAATCATTCATTTTATCTTTTTATCTATATCTGTAGGTTTAGGTACCTTATCTTCAACATATACAGAGTGACCTTTAGTTATTAGAGTACTCCATGCATTTTGATGCCATGTTGAATAATTATATGATGTGAGCAAAGGAACCTTAGAATGATCCATGAAAACAAGAGAGCATAAGAAAACAACTCAAAGCAATGCACCAAGAGACCCCCCCAAATCACCCAATCAAGAAACCCCCAAAGAAATATCTGATTTTTGGTACTTTATACTTAGTGCATTTACAGATGCTAGATTCCAAGAACAACAAGCTAGACTTGATCTTAGTGCTTACAAATGCCAAAATAGGCCACATAATCAAGTAAAATTTTTGGTACAAAATGAGATCAATCTCATAATACCACTAAAAATTACACAAAAAAATATGCACTTTCAAAAAAAATGCACCCAAAATTGTTACCGTAGGAGCAAGATATGAGCTCCTAAAGTTCCCAAAATAAGGATGAAGTAGCAACACTTGCGAGAATCTGAAAATTTTGGAAAAAACAGACACCAAAACCAAAAATTTATTACACCATTGTGAAGAGTGCAAAATTCTACCCCAAATAAAAAAATTGCATTGAAAAAGGAGCTCATATGACTGAGATATGGTTGTTCAATGTTTTCCTGCAAAATCAAGAAGCTTAATAGAGAGGGGGTCAAAAAATTTCAAATACACGAGGATGTAATCATTGAGACGTGATGATGTCAGAAAAATGTGATGCTAAATTTGACAGTCTAGTAGCCGTTAAAATGGAATATGCTTCTCTTGGCGGAATATTTTGTCGATCCTTGACTTAAAATTGACGGTCGGTAAGATGTCTTAAGTGCTCATTGAAGGAATATTCTACAGAATATCCACCAGAATCTTAAACTTTGCTGATTTAAAAATCTCTGCCCAATTTTTGAAAGATTGCCGCCATATTTTCTTTTGAACGTTGGTTTTTTTATGTGGTCACCAATTATTTAATAAAAGCCAATTGATTTATTGAATGTGCTAAACTTTATTTGAACCTGGTAGATTTTTGAATGCTGTTGGATCTACCTTTTTGCAAGTCACCAAAATTTTATGAAGTGACTACCAATTATTATAGAGTCTGCCGGTTGACGAAATAGGGGGCTCACTGGGGCACAAGTGGCGGGTGGTAGGGTGTCGTACCCTATGTAGCAGGGTACGACCCTATAACCAGAAAAAAACCACAAAAAAATTATTTTCTTTTTGATTTTTATTTGTAATGATTTTTAAATAAACCTTTTACTATAAAACTTGATTGACCAAAATGACTTTTCTAAAAAAAAATTCAATTTTTTTTACTATTTTTTTTTTTTTGAAAGATCGTACCGATGCAATGATGGTGATCTGGGGGCCATACAAATCCTTGGGATTTTTTTTTTGCCTCACCAGACAATTGCTCCAATTTGGATGAATTGATAGTCGATCTTAGGGTTTTGGCCCTTCTGGATGCAATGGGAGGGTTGGATTTGACCCAAAATACTCCAAAAATGTAGCTACCTTTTGGATTTGGCAACCACTCTTCAGCTTCAAACCTTCATAGATTTGGCCTCATATGTCCAATTTAGATGAAACAAAAGGAAAAATCATCTTTCTCAAACTTTTCAAACATAATGGTGAGTTTAGATTTGCACCGACAAGCTTTGATTTGAACCTACAATAAAGAGCCACAAAGAGGAACCCCTCAAATATGGTATTTCTTTCAAGATTTTCTAATTCTACAGGTCATCATACAAGCAAGAAAGATCAACTCAAATTTTTGTTAAAAGGCAAAAAAACTAAGAGGGGGGAGTGATCAGTTGTCACCAAATTCAAAACACAACTTCAAACACTTATTAACTTCACAACCACACTGTTTTGTTATTAAGTGTGAACATGAGATGCAAATAACAGAAAGCAAAATCAACATAATGAACACCGGATTTTACATGGAAACCCAATGAGGGAAAAACCATGGTGAGGATTAACTCACAATATAAAGTGATAGCAAAACCGATTACAAAAAGGCTCATTGCTAAGGGCTCACTACTCATAATAGGACTCACTATCTAGATACAAAGGCTCACTACCTACAAAAACAACTCATTGTCCAATAGGGAGGCTCACTGCATATAGATACAAAAGATAACAAAAAGATCCACCATAGCAATTTACACACATCCACAACCTTGAATAGAAGATTACAAAAACCTTTAGCTCGCTGCTTATAGGAATCTAACACAATGAAGTATTGCTGCCTCAACTCACTTTCGCACACTTTTACTCTTCACTTGTGGCTTACTTCATTAATTTTGTATATTTTAATCCTTTGCATCTTGACTTTCATTTATACCAACTTTAACCTTAGAAACTTTCTTTGAACAAGGTCAGACACATACGCTTCATTTCATAAATTCAAATTAGGTCAGAAACTCAACATTCCCGTGGTGGAAAGGAATGAGAGTGGACCAATTAAACACTTAACTAAACCAAAAGTAGCGTCACAGATCAACCACACACTTCCTTAATTAAATTTTAATTCTTTATATGAAGTGTAAACACTAGGTCAACCAAACCTAATGAAAACACAAATGAACATTGAAGTACATGCTTCCCAGTAAGAAGATAACACAAAGACAACACAACACACTTCATTATGCACGAGAACACTTCTCAGGCTCCTTCAGATACATCGACAACAAGTGTAACAACCTTCAAACATAGAACTCCTTCCATCAGTCCATTCAGACTGTGCAAACACATACAACTTTGAAACTCAACTTTCGGATCACTAAACCGCAAACATCTTTTCCAAAACTCAGAGAACCCCATTGCAAGGAATATTCTAGATTCACAAGATTTGAAACAAAATAGTGGAGGACTGCAAAGAAGAAAAATTTCTCCCAGTCCATAGATAACCAACTCTATCAAACCAGTTCACATACTGGTGAACACAACTTTCACATACCATCAAACCAGAAGCTATAAATCAAGAGATATCACCATAAGATCATCAACAAAAAACCTTCAGATCTACAGAAGCATAGGATCAACATAGATGAAATGTGGAGCACATACCAGAGCACATTCTAAACCCATACATAACTCTGACTTCACTCTTTATTAATTTTCACAAAAAAACTTAGAAACTCATCATTCTAGCACATCTACAACGTCATAAGGATAGCTCCATGTACTCACAACATCTCAATAGCATCTCAACTATACATGCACAATCTGCAACATACTAAACTATGTTGCCATCAATGAAAACATTAGTGACAACACCACCAAAATTTCTCATACTTTCAACAATCTCCCCCTTTGTCATTGATGGCAACACATGATGTGAAAAACCATCAAAGACAACTCTCTTCCTCTTCATGACTCTCTCTCCTAATTTTTTTCACATGAATTTCTCTCCCCATTTGACATCAATGGCAAAGATTAAAATCTTTAATTACTCCCCCTTAGGGGTACACCCATTCAACTTCATACTGCAATAATGAAAAACTTTTCTACTCCCCGTATAGAGTAGACCCATTCATTAGTCCAAATAAATGAAGAATTTGTGAATTCACTAGAATAATGCACCTCCATGTGCACCTAGTTCAGAGGGCCAATGACCCCCAATCTCTCCCTGAGATACTCAAAAATATCCTTCGGAAGGGCATTAGTAAATATATCTACAATTTATTCTTTCATTGACACATACTCCATCCTGACTTTATTCTCCAACACCTTCTCTCTCAAGAAATGATATTTGATAGATATGTGTTTTGTTCTTGAATGCATTACCAGATTCTTTGAAATGTTTATAAAACTTGTACTGTCACAAAAAATAGGAATAGGCTCATCACATATCACTCCAATGTCTATCAGAGTTTGCTTCATCCACAAAACCTCTGTGTAGCGAGATGTTGCAGCAATATATTCTGCCTCTGCAGTGGATAAAGAAATTGAGTTTTATTTCTTACTCAACCAAGAAACCAATCCTCTGCCAAGAAAGAAAGCACCTCCACTGGTACTCTTATGGTCATCCACACACCCAGCCCAATCTGCATTGGTATAAGCACTCAAAGTAAAATCAACATCCTTAGGATACCATAAGCCATAATCTGGTGTACCTTTAAGATATCTAAATATCCTCTTTACAACTGTAACATGTGCCTCTTTAGAATCTGCTTGAAATATGGAAACTAAACATACTGCATGCATGATGTCCGGTCTGGTAGCAGTAAGATACAACAACCCACCAATCATAGATCTATATTTGCTTTGATCAACTTTAGTAGATTCATCATCTTTACTCAGCTTACATCTGGTCACCATAGGAGTACTAACCGATTTGGAGTCACCCGTTCCAAATTTCTTCAATAGCTCTTTCACATACTTAGATTGTGAAATGAATATCCCCTTATCAGTTTTATTTACTTGAAGACCAATAAATAAATTCAACTCACCAATCATGGACATTTCAAATTCTTTTTGCATTTCTTCTGCAAATATTTTACACATGCCTTCATTTCCTCCAAAGATGATATCATCAACATATACTACCACTATCAACATTTTTTTACCTTGTGTTTTGAAGTAAAAATTTTTGTCAACAGAGCCTTTGCAAAATCCTTGTTTTGTCAGGTATCTATCCAATCTTGCATACCAAGCTCTGGGAGCTTGCTTCAGTCCATACGATTCCTTATTCAACTTACAAACCATATCTGGTTTGTCTGATAACTGAAATCCTTCAAGTTATTCCATGTATACTTCTTCCAATTCACCATTCAGGAATACTGACTTGACATCTATCTGATAAAATTTGAAATCCATGTGGGAAGAAAATTCCAAAAACATCCTAATAGCTTCCATTCTATGCAAATGTTTCTTCAAAGTTTATGCCTTCAACTTGTGAGTATCCCTTGCATACAAGTCTTGCTTTGTTTATTATAACTTCACCATTTTCATTCAACTTATTCCTAAACACCCATTTTGAACCAATTACATTCTTATTCACAGGTCTAGGAACTAATTCCCATGTCTAATTCTTTTCTATTTGTTGCAACTCTTCTTTCATAGCTCTAACCCAACTCTCATCTTCACATGCTTCACACACAGACTTAGGTTCTATTTTAGAAAGTAAACACAGATTTACCTCAGTTGCTACTTTACTTCTTGTCTTCACACCTTCACAATTATCTCCAATTATCTATTCCTTTAGATGATTCTTTTGCACATGCTTCAGAGTCTTAGAAATAGGTTCTAGATCATTTTCTTCTTCTTCTCCAGACTATTCTTCTTCCTCTTCCTTCTTCTCTTCAGGTACTGGTATGCCAATAGGATCATCTGGTTCCACTTCACTTATCTCAATAGGTCTATGCATGTCCTCCTCAACCTTTACATTAGCACTCTCAAAAATATTTCTTAATATTTTATTAAAGCATCTATATGCTTTGCTAGTAGTTGAGTACCCAAGAAAAATTCCTTTGTCACATCTAGCATCAAACTTCCCAAGATTTTCATCATCTCTTTTTATGTAACATCTACTTCCAAATACCTTCAAGTACTTCATAGTAGGAGTCTTACCAATCCATAACTCAAAAGGAGTCTTTGTGTTGTTTCGTCTAATCTGAACTTTGTTAAGAACATAAACAACAGTGTGTATCGCCTCTCTCCAGTACACATCAACTACATTTGATTATTTCATCATGGTTCTTGCAGCTTCTTGTACCATCTAGTTTTTCCTCTCAACCACTCCATTCTGCTAAGGGGTTCTCAGAGTAGAAAAGTTTCTTTTTGTTCCATGCTCTTCACAAAATGCATTAAACTCACTAGAAGTAAATTCTCCACCTCTATCAAATCTCAAACATTTGATTCTTAGGTTCACTTCATTTTCCATTCTTACTTTGAACACTTTAAACCTATCTAGAGCTTGAGTCTTCTCTCTAAGAAAAGAAACCCATATCATTCGAGAATAATCATCAATAAGGAGCATTAAATACCTATCACCAGTCGTGTTTCCTATTCTAGGTAGACCACAAATATCTATATGAATTAATTCCAGCATTCCGATAGTAGATTGCTCTTTTCCCTTAAAACTACTTCTTGTCTATTTCCCTAATTGACAACTTTTGCAAATAGTATTAGCAGGCCTTGTGATTTTAGGCAGACCTCATACAACATCTCTTGAACTAATTCTGACCAAATTATCAAAGTTTGCATGTCCCATTCTTCGGTGCCACAACCAACTTTCATTGACTTGAGACACAAGGTACTAACCATCAACACTCTTAAGCTGGTAGATGTTTCCATGAGTTCTCCTTCTTGCAGCAACCATATCTCTGGATCCTCCTCTAATCTCGTAGGTATTATTCTAAAACACAAGTTTAAAACCTTTTCTACACATCTGTCCAACATGCAAAAGGTTATGCCTTAGGTCCTTTACATAATATACATCATCAGTGTTGTGTATACCATCAAAACTAATTGTAGCTTTCCCAACAATCTTTTCTCTTGAATCATCACCAAACATGACCAAACTACCATCATACTTTTTCAAGTTTAGTAAACTTAATTTTATCTCTGGTCATGTGATTAGAGCATCCACTGTCAATCACCCAATAGTCTTCATCTTGTCTCACATGGAAGGCAGTGACCAAAGTACCTTCCATCTCATTCTTTTTGTTCTCCGAAACATTTTTTCTTGCACATTTTCCAGGGTTAGCAGACATAGATTTATTCTCCAAGGCTAAAAAAAGAATTCACTATCATCACCCCCATAATTAGATTCATCATCAGAGATTCTGAATTCTTCTTTAACATAATACAACTTCTTATATTTCTTATCCTTTCTATCCTTATCTTTATAATCCTTGTTCTTCTTATGTACAACTCTATTCAGAAATCTTGAAGCATAATGACCAATATTACCACAACTGAACATTTAAAGGGCAACATACCTTTATACTTACCGGTACCTTTCTTCAACTTCCTGGTAAAATACACTTCCTACTCATCAGAACCATCACTATCTAGATCATCCTCAGTCTTTGTTGCTCTAAATGTAGTTTTTGTCTTTTCCTCCTTTCCAAACTTTCTCATCTCAAATGTTGTCAAGGTTCCAAATAACTATTAGTATACTTCTTAGGATCATACATCTCTTCAATAACTTAGATCTTATCAGTGTAACACTTAGGTAGGGTTATTGAAATCTTCTCAATTATATCTTCATCAGTTAGTTTTCCCCCTTGATTCTTAACTTCATTTGTTGCAAGTTCAACCCTCTAGAAATAGCTTGCAAAATATTCCCCTTCTTCCATTTTCAAATTTTCATATCTACGCTTTGCCATCAGCTTCTTTGTCAATTTTACTCTTTCATTTCCTTCATACAGTTCTTCTAACTTCTTCCAAAATTCATTTGCAGTGTCCAAAGAAAGAACCTTAGTTCGATCAGTTTTAGATAGAGCACTGAAGATAGCATATCTTGTTTTCTCATTCTCCTCATAAGTAGAAACTTTATAAGCAGCAACATACTTCATCTCAATAGCCTTCCAGGTCTTGTAACCAAGATAGATATTATATCCTCTCATCTACACTTTCCAGTCACTGTAATTAGATCCATCGAACATAGAGATCACCAACTTATGCACCATCAGATCTTCCTTAAGTGGTTAAGCTCTACACCAAGGAACCATACCTCTGAAACCAATTGTTAAAAGGTGCAGGACAATTGAGAGGGGGGTGAATTAGTTGTCACCAAATTCAAACATAAAACTTCAAACACTTATTAACTTCACAACCACACTGTTCTGTTATTAAGTGAAAACATGAGATGCAGATAACAGAAAGAAAAATCAACACAATGAACACCAGATTTTATGTGGAAAACCTAATGAGGGAAAAACCACAGTGAGGATTAACTCACAATATAAAGTGATAGAAAAACCGAATACAAAAAGGCTCACTACCAAGGGATCACTGCCTAGAATATGACTCACTATCTAGATACAAAGGCTCACTACCTATAGAAAGGACTCACTGTCCAATAGGGAGGCTCACTACCTACATATATAAAAGATAATAGAAAGATCCACAAAAACAATTTACACACATCCACAGCCTTGAATAGAAGATTACAAAAACCTTCAGCTCACTACTTTCAAGAATCTAACACAATGAAGTACTACTGCATCAACTCACTTTCACACACTTCTACTCTACACTTGTGGCTTACTTCGTTACTTTTGTATATTTTAATCCTTTGCATCTTAACTTTCATTTATACCAACTTCAACCTTAGAAAATTTCTTCAAGGTTGGTCACATACACTTCATTTCATAAATTCAAATCAGGTCAGTAGCTCAACAATTATATGGTGGAAAGGAATATGAGTGGACCAATTAAACACTTAACCAAGACCAAAATTAGTGTCTCAGATCAACCACACACTTAATTAAATTTTAATTGTTCATATGAAGTGTAAACACCAGGTCGGCCAAACTTAATGAAAACACAAATGAACATTGAAATACATGCTTCCCAATAAGAGGAGAACATGCAGATGATGCAACACGCTTCATTATGCACGAAAAAACTTCTTAGGTTCCTTCAAATACATCCGCAGTAAGTGTAACAACCTTCGAACACAAAATCCTTCCATTAGTCCATCTAGACTGTGCAAACACATACAACTCTAAAACTCAACTTCTGGATCACCAAACCACAAACATCTTTGCCAAAACTTAGAGAACACAATTACAAGGAATATTCCATATCTGCAAGATTTGAATCAAAAAAACGGAGGATTGCAGAGCATAAACATTTCTCCTAGTCCATAGATAACCAACTCTACCAAACTAGTTCACATACCAGTGAGCACAACTTTCACACACCATCAAACCAGAAGCTATAAATTGGGAGATATCACCATTAGATCATCAACAAAAAACCTTTAGATCCACACAAGCATAAGATCAACACAGATGAAACACAAAGCACATACTAGAGCACATTTTGAACCCATACATAACTTTGACTTCACTCTTTATTAATTTTCTCAAAAACACTTTGAAACTCATCATTCTAGTACATTTGTAACATCATAAAGATAGCTCCATGTACTCACAACTTCTCAACAACATCTCAACTATACATGCACAATCTACAACATACTGAACTGTGTTGGCATCAATGAAAACATTAATGAAAACACCACAAAACTTGAGCATACTTGCAATGCTTTTCAATATTTGCCATCTCTCTTCCAAAAAAGACTATCCAATGGCACCCAACCTGCTCTGATACCATGTTAGAATTGGCTATGCCTGCCAAGATCTTGAGATCAAATGAAAAGCACAAAGAGAGAGAATAGAATGTGACAAGAATAAACTATATTCTTATCAATGTGATTCAATGATATGATATGTACAATGTAGTAGAAACCCCTTGGTTATATAGCCAATGTGAGATACAAGATGTCATAGGATTATTAAAAGTATCTTAATCATATGACATGAGACAATTGATCACACTTACCTAGGTTCACATGTGTTACAAGTCAAAAGATAAGATAACAACTAATGACAACTAACACCTTCTAGAAATATTCCTTCCTAGGACCTAAGTAAACTTAACAATGTAAATAAGTCCCCTAGTAATGAATTAACTAGGTACAAGACTTTATTTACACCAACAATTATTGATTTTAATCATTAATTACAAAACTAATTGTTCCCAAATTGTTAAGTCACTTTGTGGGACCCAATAGAGAGTTGGCATCCTACATGCAAGGTGTAAAAGGGTAAAATTGTGACTGTAGACACTGAAATTTGGTCTAAGCCTACGACTTCAATCTCTTCATAATTCATATTTTCATTGTCGTGATTAAATAATGTTAATTATTTAATTATTTCCTAAAGTTCTTTCTCATATATTAATTAAATATTTTTTAATTATTTAATTAATTCCTTTTAACATTTATTTCTCTATTAATTAAATAAACTTAATTATTTAATTAATTCATATTAGCTTTATTTAAATCCTGATTAATTAAATAAATGTTCTTTATTTAATTACGTCACTAATTAACTTTATCCTCTTTCTTAAATTAAATAAATTCCTATTTAATTTATCCTAATCATATTTCCGTCTATAATTAAATAAAGACTTTAATTATTTAATTATTCATTAATCTTTTCTTCAGTTAATTAAATAAATCTTATTTATTTAATTTAATCCTTAAATGTCAAATCTTGAATTAAATAATAATTTAATTCATAAAAGCCTATTTTGGGATATATTCTTCTATATTTAGATAATTGTTTAAGTTATCTAATTATTCATTCCCACTTGACTCGAGATCTATTTAACTCAGTTAGTCATCTCCTGATTTAATGACTGATTGTCTTTCACAAATAAACTCTTTGTCATAACTAGTCAGTTATTTAGCTTTAATTCTTATGCATGTACACATTTATTAATTAAATATATTTATTTAATTAATTAATTTATGCGTGCGTTTGAACAAATCGTTTCTTTTAATCTATCTTTATCCTTTTCATGCAAACATTATTCTTCTAATTTTCAAATACTTTCAACTAGAGATTAAATCATTATTTAATCTTGATCTCTATTCTTAGGTTTTATCACTCATGTCAGTACTAACACTTATCTCAACATGCATGTAGAATCTTTTAATCTAAATCATCAATCTATCTTTTAATCTTGGCCTATCATTTGAATGATCAATTTTCTATAAATTGACTTGTCTTTCATCATTGCACCTCCTCTCGAAATCTGATGACTTTTGGAGCACTTGTTTAATCTTTGATATTTTGCTATAATCACATACATCAAGGCTATACTTGCACACATACTAAAAATTTGAGGGCAAGAATACCATCACAGCAAAATGGAGAAGGATAATCAAGGTCATTCATTAAAGGATGTAGATATTGGTTGAGATCATTCTATGTTTATGTTTATGATTTCTTTGGGCTTTATTGTTTAGCTTTAGATTATGATTAGAGTTTCATTGTATTTGTATTGCTTTAATCCTGATTTTTTTTCCTGATGTTACATTGGTGAACTCAACATGAAGACACGCTCTTCGCAAATCCGTAGAAGTTTTATTTTATTTTTGCAGGTATTGTACAGCCCAACACATCTGACACACGAAATGATGCAATTGATAGTATGAACTGCATCTAACGAATATAGCGACGCATCCGTGGATTTTCGCGATGCAATCGGCTTGTGAAAATCTGCGACGCATCTGTTTCCCTATGCGACACATCTGACTGGTGAAATTTTTGGGTTTAAATTCTGATTTACAGTTTTTCATTATGTTTTTATTTCAATTAATTTTCAGTTTGCAGCATGTGTTTTAAGGAGTTAACATAGTGTTTGCAGGATGTAGCATAGAAGACAAGTTTTCAAAACCTTTCTGCAGGATGATAGATGAAGACCAATTCAAAACTACTGGTAAATTGTTTTACAGGACATATGCCAAAGACTATTTTGAAATAGATTGTTTGGTAGATTAGAAAATTGTCATTTGGGTTTTAAAATTAACTACTATCTACTATGTTTGGTGTGAAAGCATGATCTGTTATTACCCGATTCAGTATATAGAAGTATCCTCTCCCCTTGCACATTCGTGTGATCCTAGGTGTAAGAGAAACTATTACTGACTCTAGAAATTGGGCCTGTCTTGGTGGGAAAAAGTACTCACCCCAAAACGACTTAAACCGACAATGAAGCTCTTTCGCTGAGCTACTCTCGACCGGTATATAAATGTAAACCTTAAGGGAAAGCCTAAGGTTGTAGGTGCAAATTTTTTATGCATACAATATCGTTGTATCTTTCCTCACACATAGCCACCTAAATGGGTGCCCGTACTACGAGCCAATTGTTTTAGTAAGCCAAAAACCTTCTATTTGCTGGTGCAAGAGGTCGGACCTCTGAAGCCGTCTTACGTTCATATGGTTCTTAGTAGAGATGAGAAGTATGCCATGGGAGTTTCATGGGTACTAAAGCTTGGTTACCCTGGAGAAGTGAGTGTCGTGGAGTGGAGCCAGTGGGGTCAAGCTTCTAGTCATCCGCTTTGAATAAGTGTAGTTGGGGAAACCCAAGTGAGAACTCAACAAGTATTGTCACTGCCAGCCTTAGGATTGTACTTGTTTTCTAGAATTACACATGTTCATGATCGTCAAACTGGAAATACATTGTCTTCTGATTATTTTTATTCGCCAAAACTTGATCACAAAACAAAGTCAGTTTACACTGTAATTTACTAAAAAACTATAACCGTTCATCAGAAAACCGTAATTGTTAAAAAAAATTGTACTTGTTCACCAGAGAAATGCATCTGTTTATTAGAGTCACATCTGTTAATCAGTCTGTCGCATCTTTCAAAACTGAGTCCAATTTGCATGTACCAGAATATGAGTCACATCTGTTAAAACAAGTCGCATATGCTTACTGGAATACCACATCTAAAGTCTTGAGTTACATATGTTAAATACCCTGTCACTGGGAAACCTACATTTGAAACATTTTGTGATACATCTAAATAGGTGAGTCGCATTTGTAGTCTAGAATGATGAATATGCCCTAATGCATATGCCATGTCACAGAACCAAGCTATATTTTACCAGTATACTGTATGAGTCTAACAACTGCAACTAACCAATCCTGAGTCACAATTGATACCATGAGTCACATTTGTTTGATACAGAACCGCATATGTCTGATACTTGAGGATAAATTTACTAGTAGACCGCAATTGACAAAGAAAACCGCAACTATTAAATTTTGTGACACATCTATCGGATTACTAGAAAACCAGAATTCACTGTCACAGACTGAAAATAAATAGTCAAACCAGTATCTAAATTATCCTTTTTCATTGATTCTTGGACAGAAACGAGAAAGCTTGCTCAAAATTTGCACGATTACATCCTTTAGGAATCATTCAGTCATAGCGATAGATACCCTAGTTATAGATTTTACTTTCATCTTAGGAGTCTTTATTTCCTTTAGAGAGATCATCATTTGTAGATTTTAAGATAGGAAGCTTTCACGCTTTGGATTAACCCTTGATTCAATAAACATTGTCATTGAACCTAGTCATCATATCTTTTGTCCTACACGTGAGTCCTTCCAACTCATCAGTCTAGTTTGGGGAGCTCACCTTATCCTTTGGTCCTAGTCCTATGAAGGTTCCTTATCAAAACTAAATTGAAACCTGGGTTAAGCTCTAGCTGGTAGGTAACCTCTTTTAGAATCTTCCAAATTGATCACTTAGACCTTTGCATATGTAGACATTGTCATCCTAGAATAGCATCATTTTAGACATACCTTATTTGTAGATAAAATACCAAAAACAAAGCTACATGTACATTCCTTATTTGCAAGAAAATCCCAAAAACATAGATTAGACTCATAATCATCCATAGACTTAGCTTTTGCATCACTTGCACTTTGAGCTTATCTTACATGGTTGAAACAAGATCAAAAAGGAAAGAAAGAGAAAAGATGACTGATCCAAATGATTTCATCAATCCATTCTCAAACCCCTTTTCAGGGACATCTTCATCTAGACTTCATGACTTTGTTAGAAAAATTTGTTACTAGAGACACACAAAGATGCATTGTAGTGGAAGACATATATGCTACTACACAGGACCCCGAGTTTGCTTACTTCATAGATGACTATCTAGAAAATGATCCACAATGATACTTAGCCAAATTGCTAGCAAAGGGTGCCAAATTACCTCCTAGATTTGATATCCGTACCCTACAAACTGCATCTACTCAAGGAACAAACACTACGACTACTAGTGCTACTATACCTCAAGTGACTACTGCTATACCATCTAGAGTACCTACATAGAGTTCTCCAATGATACACACATCTCCATTTGGTATATCTAGCATGACACAGGGGCTAAATTTCACCATAGGGGTGTCATCGTCCAATCCCTTCAGTCCTCTTGTTGGGAAAAAAAATCTAGAACATCAGCTCCTATACCAAGTGTCAATGTCACTAGCACTATTCCATAGACATCAACTATACCTAGTGTTAATGTCACTAGTACCATACCACAAATTGGAGTCTCACAGACAGGAGGCATACCCTCCTTTCAATATGGAAATCGACCCACCACTTCACAAATTCCAAATCAGAACCCCTTCTCATAGATTCTGAATCAAAATCCATTTTCACAAACCCCAAATCAAAATCCATTTTCATAGATTCTAAATCAAAATCCATTCATTAACATTCCAAATCAAAATCCACTTTACATACCGACACTTAACCAAAACCCATCGAAAAACGTTGGATTTCAAAGCACGTATATAGATCCAAACAATCCATCCAACACATCATTAATGCAAGTTGATGTCCTATAGACACAAATGCATGCACTTCAAACATAGATGGATAACATGGTAGTGTCTAACAAGAAAACCTTTTCAGCAAAGGATTTATGCCCAATTCCCTTCAATAAATCATTGTACATGACACCTTTCACTCATGGGTATGTCATACCAAACTTTCCCAAGTACAATGGGAAGTGAAATCCAGTCAAGCACATAATGGAATTTTCCATGATGTGCATAGACGTCGCCTACGACCCCACCTATCTTATGAGACTCTTTCCGAGAAGTTTTATTGGAATTGCACTAGAGTGGTTTTTAGGTCTTGACTATGGCATAAAATCATGGGGTGAACTAGCTCACAAATTCATTGAACACTTCTCCTTTAACATCTACTGTGAGATTAACATAGCAACCTTGTGTCACACTACACAAGATGAAGGAGAAACATTTATCGCTTTCTTCCAAAGATGGAGAACTATAGCCAACTGATGTATTGTCGAGATACCTGAGAAACAAAAGGTCACTATATTCCAAGAAAACCTCAACCAAAAATTGAGAAGTGACTTGAGTGTAGATTGTTGCACATCCTTTGTAGAACTAGTGGAAAAGGGGATCATACTAGAAAAAGGTCTCATTGAAAAAGGAGAACTTAAGACACCCAATAGAAATCCAAATGTGTAGAACACACCCACTCATAGAAACAAGTTTTGGTTTCAAAATAAAAAAAGTTATCAATGATGGGGTAGTTGATGCAAAAACTTTACATGCAGGACCAATCATCACACTTAGAGGAAATAACCCCTCTACCAACACACTCAACACCGTCAACAAAACCACCAACACTACCCAAAACACCCAACAACCACAACAATAGAGAAGATTTCCAAAATGTGAGTTCACTCCCCTTAGGGAACCCATAGAGTCAGTCTTCAAACAACTGTTAGAACACAATATTATACATCGTCAAGAGCCAAGACAATATGATCCAGGGTAGTTTAAACCATTTTGGTGGGATGACAATGCCTTTTGTGACTTCCATCATACTAAAGGACATAGCTTACAAAATTGCTGACAACTAAAAAACATCATACAAGACTTTGTTGAGGACAAAACTATTCAAGTTAGTGGATAGAAATTGACATCTTCAAACACTAATCATAAGGTCTTTTCTGATCCACTACATGACCATGGATAAGGAAAATCCCCCAGTTCCGGTAACAAGACCAATACTTCGACCAACTATGCTAGTGTCAAGTATGATTATAGTGGCCGCATCATAAATCATATCTGAGCTTCCGATGAGCATGTCAATACCATCACCATAAATAAAACTCCTGAGTTTACTGTCAACACTCGCCAAACCAAGATCACCATCCAAGGTCCACCATCACACCAGGCATCACAAATTTCCAAGTCACAGTATAACTTACTTGATCAGTTGGGGAAGAACCCAACCAAATCTCTATCTTGGAACTATTACGTATCTCCCTTGAACATTGATCCATTTTAGACAAGGCCTTACAAGGCACCACTATCCCTAATGATCTCGATGTCAATCATTTTCAGGAAATGGTAGGCTACTTGACCAATAATCGTCATGCCACCTTCTTTGAACAAGACTATGCAACTAAGAAGACAAATCATAATGACCTGTTACACCTTGAAGTCCTTGTTCACAAAACCAAAGTTAGATGAGTCCTAGTAGATGGAGGAGCAGGGTTAAATCTTTGCACTTTAAAATTGGTTAAGGCATTAGGTTTCTCAGAAGCATGTGTTGACACAACCAAAATCATTATCATTAAGGCTTATGACGATGAAAAATGAAAATCAAAGTGGGTTGTAACACTTCCTATTAGAATTGGTCCTGTAGTTATGGAGACAAAATTCCAAGTCTTGGATCTCACCCTTCCATACAACCTTCTGCTAGGCAGACCATGGATTCACGCTATGAAGGAAACTCCTTCTAACTAACATCAATGTCTCAAATTTCCCTAGAATGGCACTGAAATAACAATAGGTGGTGACCCATATCCATTTCAATATTGCACCAATCTACGAGAGATACCCCAATGCCAAGTGCCAGTAAACCAAGAAGCTTCATCGTCCAATTCATCTCATTATGTCAATCCATCCACTCTCTCTAAAACATCCACTTCACCATCATTACCTTCCACTCCTAGGGTTGAGATCCAAGACAAGGGTTGTGGAGAATATCACATGAAGATATCTTATTGTGTTAGTCACCTAGTTCCTCCTAAATCCTACAGTTTACCTACAGTAGATAGGAGATAGTCAGTGGTCATTATACACATCCCTCCCACAACAACTTTCACTAAATGGGGAGAATTAAGCAAAGAATCCATAAATGAAGATGATGTGACCTCCTGGTTGTATACAAAATACAATGAAGAACCTCCCCCACTTGCTCACATACCTACACACTAGTATGGGAAGGGTTTCACCATAATGCAGAGAAAAGGATATACTGGCCATAATGGCTTAGGCTTACACCAAGATGGGAGGAATGAACCAATCATTGTTTCTAAATGGTTGAAAGGCTTAGGGCTTGGGTTTCAATTGCTTCAGATTGGCATTCCTAGTATTGGACATCACCTTTACTCAAGTAAGTGCTTTTGAAAGTATCGAGACATTAATGATATCAAATTTACACAATCCATATTGTATTGTTCAAAGACTTCTGGATTTGATTGTGTAATTTTTTACATCAACGTTTCGGATCACACTCCAAGATCCATCATCAGGATGAGAGTAGAGAGCATAAGGAGAAAATTGTTCAAAGTATCAAGACATCCGACGAGCCATTTGACCAACCCTATTGTGATTCCCCCTACTCTAATGAATATGAGTGGGATTCCCTATCCTCCACCTCTGCCATGGACCTTGATAAATTATTTGGACAACTTGACTTAATGCTGAAATCCTCACCAAATCCTTTGAACTCATGTCGACCTAAGACTTTGACAAAAGAGGAATGGTTTAAACATTACTATTGGGAATCTCTTGATCCTACCTATTGGGAACCTGACAAATCCACTTCAGATAACCACACCTTGGCATTAGGCCCACCTCTGAATCCACCTAGATCCAAGCAAAAGAGAAAAGAGGACTTGGTAATAAATTTTTGTGACTATATGAACAACTCAAATTTTTCCTTGACCCCTTTAAACTTTGACAACTTTGATGATGAGATGCCTTTAGTCTATCCCCAACTCATTGATTGGGACCAACAAGACACACCTGTCTTAGACATTTTTTAGAATGACGAAGCAATTGTTGAGTTCTTGGGACTATGAGAAGGCATACCTAGTGGTGATCACAAGGATGTATTTACCATTGAATTGGAAAAAAAGGCATATTTTGGGGAATCTGTTCAACCCTCCAGTCACAAAAATAAGAAAAACAATGACAAAAATAAAAATGATGAGTCTCTAGGTGAAAATTGAAAGGTGCATTTACACATTGATGAAAAAGCAAAAAATAAGGACACATCTAAAGGTGAAAACCTCTCTGAGGCACCTAAGGATGGAGGTTTGAACATCCTCCCCATTGCTCAGGAAAAGTCACCCATGCTAGTTGAAGAATCAATGGAAGTCAACATAGGTACAAAAGAGAATCCTTGACTGGTATATTTTGCAGCATCATTGATGGAAGCAAAGCAACCAAAATTTTGCAACTTCTTTACACAAATACAGGTTAATTTTTCCTAGTCATATGCTGACATGCCTGGGCTGGATCCTAAACTTGTAATACATCATTTTCCTTTACAACTAGGTGTAAAACCAGTGAAAAAAAATTTGAGGAGAATGCACCCACAGATTGCTTTACTAGTCAAGGTTGAACTCAAGAAATCATTGGACGTTGGCTTCATTAGATCGATCAACTATGCAGATTGGATTTCCCATCTGGTACTAGTCATAAAACCAACAGGGGGCATCCACATCTGTACGGATTTCAGAGATATCAACAAGGCTTTCCCTAAAGATGACTTCCCCCTGTGCAACATTGACATGATAGTAGACATGACCGCAGGATATGAGATGTTATCCCTTATGGATGGATTTTCAGGGTATAATCAGATCAAAATTGCAACTGAAGACCAACCTAAGACAACTTTCACATGTCCATGGGGAAGTATTGCTGGAATGTTATGCCCTTCGGGCTCAAAAATGCTGGAGCAACTTATCAGCATGCCATGACCACTATTTTTCATGACCTTATACACACTCTTATGGAGGACTATGTGGATGATCTTATTGCTAAATCATTGACAAGGGATGATCATTTAAAGGTTTTAGACAACATTTTTCAAAGGTTAGAAGACTATGAAGTGAGACTAAATCCGAAGAAATGTGTGTCTGGAGTGAAATCAGGAAACCTTTTGGGTTATATCATTTCTAGACGAGGCATTGAAATGTATTCGGCCAAAGTAAAAGAAATCATAGACATGCCTACACCAACTAATCTCAATCAGCTCAGGACACTACAAGGGAGGCTGCAATCCATCATAATATTTCTAGTGCAGTTAGCAGATAAGACACATCCCTTTCAACATTTACTTAGAAAAGGAATACCCTTTGTATGGACAGGTAAATGCCAAGAAAATTTTCAACTCATTAAGGATTATCTCCTCACAACACTATTCTTAATGCCACCTATTGAGGGATGACCATTGATTCTCTATATTTCAACAACTCACTCATCACTAGGAGCATTGCTTGCACAAAATGACAATGAAGGTCATGAAAGGGTATTATATTATATCAGTCGCACTTTGGTAGGTTATGAACTCAACTATAGCACCATTGAACATGCTTGTATTGCAGTAGTATTTGCTACTCAAAAACTCAGGCACTTTATGCTAAACCACTAGACAATGCTTGTGAAGATAGATCCTCTAAAGGTTATGTGCAGGATCATCATGGAAAAAACAGACCCTTAAGTGGCAAAAAAATTAGAAAAATTAGAGTTAGGAAACTTGACGTAAAAATTTGAATAAGTTATCTATATTATTTCAAAAATATGTAAGAATAGAATTTGTAGCAAATTGAATGTAGTTTCTAAACTACTAGGTTTGTTTAAAAAAAAAAATCTATTTGGTGAAAATTTGAAATTTCAATGTAGTACTACTTAAATTTCAAGGAAAAAATAAGAAGTGTTTGTCGACCACCCTAACCACAATAAAATGATAATATTTTTACAAGATTTTAGATATAGGTAGATGACTCATGTCCCGATGTGATGCATATTTTTTTGTAATTTTTTTCCAAGTAAATAATTAATTATGAATTTTTAATTACAAATTTTTAAAAATATTAAAAACTCGTATGTCTGACCACCTTAACTTGGTCACAACTTCATGAAATTCAATTTTTATTTTTTTAATCTTATAGTATGCGAAGCATAGAATGTGGCGCATGTTTTGGATTCAAAAAATGTGATACCGTTTGAAAGCTATAGATTTTTTTTTAATCAGTCTATCAATCAGGACTTTAGTCATAATTTGAATAGAAAATGAATAATAATTACTTATTGAATTCAAAGTAAAGCATAATTTATATTGGTAGAAAGCTGAGAATCTCCTTTAAAAACCCTTTTCGTTTCATCAATTTTGGGTAAGAAAAAAGTCATCAGCCACATACCCATCATATTGCCACTTTTTGGCCCATCATGATCATGCACATACCCTGAAATATCTTCTAAGCAAAGCAACATTTATAGGGTGACTGGCCAAATGGGTAATGATACTTAGCGAATATGATATCTAGTATGTGAAGAGAAAAGCTATCAAGGGACAAGTCATTGCTGATTAGTTGGTTGATGCATTGATATAAGTAGATCACCCTTTAGTTGCAAATTTTCCTGATGAGTTTATATTCACCATTGACACAGACACGACATGGAAACTATACTTCGATGAGTTTAATACAAATCATGGCTCAGGGGTTGGTATATTTTTTATCACACCACAGGGTGATTCTATCCCTAAGTCATTAAAGATTGTGTTTCCATGCACCAACAACATAGCAGAATATGAGGCTCTTGTGACAGGATTACGCATTGCGGTCAAATGGAAGATCAAGAACCTACAGGTTTATGGTGATTCTCAATTGGTAATCCGACAGGTAAATGATGACTATGAGACTAAGGATGAAAATATTACTCCCTACAAATGCATGGCAAATAGTTGGGTATGTGCAGGATCATCATGGAAAAAATAGGCCTTTAAGTGGCAAAATTTTTAGAAAAATCAGAGTTAGGCAGCTTGACGTAAAAATTTGAATAAGTTATCTATATTATTTAAAAAATATGTAAGAATAGAATCTGTAGAAAATTGAATTTAGTTTCTAAACTACTAGGTTTATTTAAAAAAAAATCTATTTGGTGAAATTTTGAAATTTTAATGCAGCAACACTTAAATTTCAGGGAAAAAATAAGAAGTAGGTGTCTGTCTGACCACCCTAACCACAATAAAATGATAATATTTTTTAAAATATTTTAGATATAAGTAGAGGACTCATGTCCCGATGTGATGCATATTTTTTGTAATTTTTTTCCAAGTAAATAATTAATTATTATTTTTTTAGTACAACTTTTAAAAAATATAAAAACTTGTATAATTTGCACATTTTTCCTTGATAGATCTTCCAAATTTCCTTCATCAAACCTAATTCAAGTAGGTACTTCAAGTTTAGAGATGTAGACCTTCAAAGAATCAATCATGCCTCTGAGATTCTCCACAACAAAAATAGATGAATCAAAATTAGCACCAAGAATAACCTTCCACAATTCTTCCAAAGCTCTCTGAATATTTGACTGGGTTACTATTGGCCTACCATGGAAAAGGACTCATATATCTTTGTCAAGAAATGTTGCCAATGTCAAGTACACAGAGATTTGATACATGCACCAGCACATGAGCTCCATCCCTTAACATCACCATGGCCTTTTTCCCAATGGGGAATCGATCTCATAGGTAAGATACATCCCACATCATCCAACGGCCATAAGTTCATTATTACTGCCACTGAGTATTTTACGAAGTGGATTGAGGCACCGACATAAATTTCTAAGTTTATCTTGAACTATATCATCTATCAGTATGGTGTCCCTCAATCCATTATCATAGATAATGGTCGTCCATTCAAGAATCAAGAAGTTTGTCATCTCTATGAAGAGTTCCATATCCAACACCATTTTTCCACCCCATATTACCCACAACGTAATGGCCAAGCTGAGGCATCTAATAAAAAAATCATCAAAATCCTAAAAAAGACTATCAATGATGTTGGTCATGATTGGCATTTATAACTTAATCCGACCTTATGGGCTTATTGCACAAGCATCTGTACTCCCACTAGCACCACTCCATATTCCTTAGTATTTGGTTCTAAGGCCATCTTGCCTATTGAGGTCGAGATTCCTTCCCTAAGGGTATCTTTGAAAGGGTAGATTGATGATGAAGAATACCGAGTTTCAAGACTACATGAGCTAGAATTACTAGATGAAAAAAGATAGAAGGAATTAGATCATCTCCAACCATATCAGAATCATCTTCATTGCAACTACAATAGGAAGGTATTGAATAAAAACTTTGACATTGGTGACTTGGTCTTAATGGAGAATCCCAAGAATCAAATTGAAAGAGAGAAACTAGGAAATTTTGAACCTAACTGGTTAGGACCTCACATTGTCACAGAAGCATTTGGATTAGGAGCATATCAACTTTCTACTCCTAAAGGAGAACCATTGTCAGCACCTATCAATAGTCTTCATCTGAAGAATTTTTATGCATAGCTTCTGAGAGTCTTGTCTTAATTATCAAAAATACAAAAAAAAAATCAAAAATCCAAAAAAAAAATTCATTACCTAGGTGAAAACCTGGCAAACAGGCATCTTGGTAACATAAAATAAATAAATAGAAAATCAAGAAAATAGTAAAGAGAAATAAGTCATCCAATAGTGAAAACCACTTTGGTGGCGCTTTGGATAAGTACCATTGTGAAAACCTAGCAAACAGATACCATGTGTAGTCAGCTCTGCTCTTTTTTCTACCATCATTTTAATTTGACTTCCCTGTACATACTATCTATCCCTGCATATATCACATATCTTTCCCATCCATCGCTTGTACATACCATTCATAATAAATGGTTGTCTTTTCCATAACTTGGAACGATTAACATCGAGTGCACTTAGTATTCCCCATCCCATCCTATTCATAATTAAATTATCTTATACTCGATTGCGGGAAAATACTTGACTTGCATCATATTGGTTCTTACATTGGTTGTTCTAAAGACGTAAAACCATCGAAAAATCCAAAAACATTACAAAATGTCCTGAGAAAATAAAAAAACATCACAAAACTTCAAAAAGACAAAAAAATCAAAACATGTAAAAAAAAAACAGAGTCAGAGTCAGTCGCACTTGTTAGTTTGTGTCATTGTCGAACTACATTGCCTTTACGACTGGACATAGAAAAGGCCATCTGCCAATGTTCCCTCGAGGCATTAGGTCAGTCCTTTTAGGTTTGTCTATATAAAATCATGATTCAATCCATTTGTCTATATGAAAAGGTCATTGGTCATATCGAACTACAAGGTCTTTGCATGTGTAACATAGGCAAAGCCATCAATTGATGAGGCTTCGAGGCCCCACTAGGTCAGTACATTAGGGTTCGTCACATTCACTACCACATACGTAAGATATTTTCATACAAATCAATTAGGCTTTTCATAGTCAGTATTGTCAGTCAAAGTCTAGTTGAACTACGAGGTATCTATGTGTATAATGTAGGCAAGGCCATCAATTGATGAGACCTCGAGGTCGCACTAGGTCAGTCCTTTAGGGTTCATCATCACACACAGTCAATTGTCAGCACATCATATCAAGTCATGCATCAACAAGATGAACAAGTCAACAATATCATCAAGTCAAATCAAACAAATTGTCAAAGCAACAAACAAAACAATTCAACTTATGTTTGCTACAGGATGTGTCCTTCCTGAAAATAGATATCAGCAAAACAATCAACCTATGTCTTATTCAGGATGAGTCCTTCTTGAATACAAACACTGACAAACAATCAACATAGCCTTACATAGGTTATCACATCAATGGCATCAAACTCAACGTCTTATACGATTCATGTCTTTCTGAAACCAGGCTTTTGTCATGCCTTATACAGATAGTCATAAACTAGAAATTAGACTCAACGTCTTATATGCTATGTGTCCTTCCTAAAATTAGGTATTATCAATCAATCATCTTATCAATCAAAACAATTAAACAAACAGATCAAGTTTTAGCAAATATTTTATTGGCTTTTGATTTTGTGGCTTGTTTAAATCTTGTCATTTTATTTGGCTTTAACTTGGAATCCTGTTACTAGCTTTCTCAAGGATGTCCCTTGAAGGATTTAGAGAAGCAATGATGTATCAAAATTCTGTTTTCTTTGACTGTTGTTTGTTGAAGTTATCTTTTAACTTTTATTTTTGAGTCCTGTTACTAGTTTCCCCAAGGATGTCTAATGAAGGATTTAGAGGAGCGATGACGTTTCATGACCTGTCTTTTATTTGTTTGTTGTCTTTGTTTTGTCTTGACAAAATCACTAGGGCAACTGTGCCCTTAGTATGAGTTAGGACAATCCTTGTCTGCGACTATTTGTTGTTAGCAGGTGGATGACCTTGCACACCTTGATCTATGTCATATCATGGTGTTTGTCTCCATTTGTATTATTTACCATCCAATGATGATTAAGTGCAAATCCTTTTGTGATTTGGCGAAACATCAAAGATTTCTAATACTAACATCCATGTCTTTTATCATTCATATTTTCACACTAAAATTTCTTCTTTTCTGCATCTTCACCATCCTTATCTATTTTCCTCTATCCTTTTGTCCTTCATCTTCTAGTTCTCTTATCAATTTTGAGAGCACACTCATGTTCTTTGAATCTGATTGTCCTCTTGAGGGGGCATACCACTAACTCCTTGTCATACCTTCACCTATTTCATACTAGGGCATGACTGGGGCATGTTTTTAATCTTTTTTCTGAAACAACGCTGAAATGATATTGTATTAAAGAGGGGAAAAATGTAGACACTGAAATTTGGTCTAAGTCTGCAACTTCAATTTCTTCATAATTCATATTTTCATAGTCGTGATTAAATAATGTTAATTATTTAATTATTTCCTAAAGTTCTTTCTCATCTATTAGTTAAATAATTTTTAATTATTTAATTAATTCATTTTAACATTTATTCCTCTATTAATTAAATAAACTTAATTATTTAATTAATTCATATTATCTTTATTCAAATCCTGATTAATTAAATAAATGTTTTTTATTTAATTACGCCACTAATTAACTTCATCCCCTTTCTTAAATTAAATAAATCTTATTTATTTAATTTAATCCTTAAATGTCGAATCTTGAATTAAATAATAATTTAATTCATAAAAGCCTATTTTGGGATATATTCTTCTATATTTAGATAATTGTTTAAGTTATCTAATTATTCATTCCCACTTGACTCGGGATCTATTTAAATCAGCCAGTCATCTCCTGATTTAATGACTGATTGTCTTTCACAAATGAACTCTCTGTCATAACTAGTTAGTTATTTAGCTTTAATTCTTATGCATGTACACATTTATTAATTAAATATCTTTATTTAATTAATTAATTTATGTGTGTGTTCAAATAGATCGTTTCTTTTAATCTATCTTTATCCTTTTCATGCAAACATTATTCTTCTAATTTTTGAATACTTTCAACTAGAGATTAAATCATTATTTAATCTTGATCGAGCTATTCATAGGTTTTATCACTCACGCCAGTACTAACACTTATCTCAATGCATGTAGAATATTTTAATCTGAATCGTACGTCTATCTTTCAATCTTGGCCTGTCATTCGAATGATCAATTTTCTATAAATTGACCTATCTTTCATCATTGCACCTCCTCCCGAAATCTGATGACTTTTGAAGCACTTGTTTAATCTTCAATATTTTGCCATAATCACATACATCAAGGCTATACTTGCACACATACTGAAAATATGAGGGCAAGAATACCATCATGACAAAATGGAGAAGAACAATCGAGGTCATTCATGGAAGGATGTAGATATTGGATGAGATCATTCTATGTTTATGTTTACGCTTTCTTTGTGCTTTGTTGTTTAGCTTTAGATTACGATTCGAGTTTGATTGCATTTGTATTGCTTTAATCCCACTTTGTTTTCCTGATGTTGCAGTGACACATGTCACATGGGTGCTTTATTGGTAAAGTTGAACTATTTAAACCTCTAAAATGAGTGCCATGTTGGCATGTGGCAATTTGTTTTGGAAGCAAGTATTGGTAGGGTCCACTTGTGTGAGTATTTATCTCTTTAGAAAACCAGAATCAAGGAAGGTGGCACTTGTCACCTAAGTGCTCATTTAAGCTTTTTGAATTGTGAAAACCTCTAGGAGGTGCACCATGATTCCATGTGACATCAATTTGACTTGTTGATTGAAGCTTGGTAGGGAAAGTTGCTTAATAGAGACTTAGTTGTCACTAAGAGTGACTAGGAGTCTTGGGTAAGTCCTAAATTGGTAGTTGACTTGATTTTCTCTATGGGACACCTAGCATGTGAGGTTGCTTGATTTTTGGAGTTGCAAGCCTTGAATGTGCTTGCATTTTATTGCATATTGTTACATGTTGCTAATCTGGTCACTTGGGACTCGTGCATGTTGTCAGTTTTAGTTTGTATGCATGCAGAGACTGGGGATTGACACATGTCAATGTTGGACGCCCATGTATGAGAATTATATATTGATTCCTTGGTACATTTTTATGTAGCATGCTATGGTTGTAATATTTGTATACCATTATGTTGTCGGATTCACTCTAGAATCTTGTATTGTAGTGAATCAACACCTACAAGAGCATAGCCTCTAAATATTGTATGTAATAGCTTTTTACTGTAATACAATTGATCTTCGCTTTGGTGTGTGTGTTTTTTCTCGAAATAGTTTTCCCACTTAAATTATATGTTGTGTGGTTTAATGCTTTAAATCTAAAAAAACTAAATGAATGTGTATTCTAAAATGAAACTGTAAAAGTTAAAGGATTTGAAACAAAGTTTTGCAACCCTCTCCTAATTTATTTTCATTAATGAAGTGTTTCCCTACTTGGATTTCTTTTCAATATGGATGTAGGTATTTGATGTTTGAAATACCCACATCTCACATAATTTTCCACATAATTATTTTATAAATTACTTTCTTTGTTATCAAATACCTTGTGGAAATCAACTGGATGACTAGACATAAGTTAACTTAGATATGGTTTGGCTATTAGCTATATTTCTACATATTTCCTTCTTCAATGGTTTTTTTTTTCATTTTCCTCATTTAAGAGAAATTTATTGAGGATGGGATATGGTCAATTTTTTCAAAGGTTATATTCACAAATGTTTAACACTTTTCATTATTTATGGGAAAAGTATGGATATCAAGATCTTTAGGTGAAGCAAGATCATGTCTAGTAATGGGTATAAAACCCATAAATTTACTCTATCCTTCTAGTATGATGTTATTAGGATTTTCTCTAGGATCTTAGGACATACAATAGTTACTCTAATTATACACAATTAGATATAATATAATCATTAACTATATGTAATTAAAATCAAGAAACTTCCTCTAATTAACTAGAGAGTTGAGAGGCACTAACATTGGAGACGAAACCTAAAACCTAAGAAAAAGAAAAGAAAAGAGGGGTTTCCCGATTTTCCAAAAATAAAATGGGGTGTATTATGAAATGAGTGGTTTAGGATGCGTACACTCAAAATTTAAAGATATAATTAGAGAAATAATTTTAATACTCTAAATCTAGTTTCTAAACTACTAAAGATTTAAAAATATTGTTAAGGTTAAGGAGGTGAAATATTCAGTACACACAAAATTGTTCCTCTTTTTAATACTAAAATATAGCATACCATCTAGTGTATACTTCCCCTTTTTTTGATGCATTAGATATTTTTAAAAAATAGTTTGTGGAAATAAGATCAAGAGTGAGTACTAGAAGCTATATTTTTTAAATATTATTTGATTAAATAATTTTTTTGTGATATTCCAAAGTAAATGGGTCTTTAAAATTATATTACCAATTTTTTGTGTCACATAAATTACACAAAATAAATAAATAAAATTATTTTTTCTTTGAATGTGTATAGAATAAAGCATAGGACAATCCTATACAATTGTTTTAAAATTTGGATAAGTATATCAAAATTTATAAAAAATCAATAGATATGAATTGAAAGAATATGAAGAAACTCTTCAAAGAAAATAAAAATACTTTAACTTATTAAGAATATGAAAAAGTTGTATGGCTAGAAAGCTAAGAATCGACTCTTCAATTAGTGGTGGTTTTGTAAATTTTTATTACAAAATATGTAAATCCTAATGAGGTTGTACTTTAAATTCAAGTTGTTTTATGTTAAAAACATGAAGTTAGACGACACAAAAGATGTGCAACCCTTAGGATTGGAAATCCTACCCTAAATGGGTAGGGACCATAAAAAAATTGAATTCAAGATAATAAAAATATATGTACACATTAAAATACATACATGTTATATTTTTTTAATTTAAATGTATTTCATTAAAAATTTCAAGGATGACGACTAAATTATCCCCAATTTCTATGCACTCACTGAGAAATTTAAAGGTCTGCAAAATATAGATTGGAATCTCATTGTGTAATAAAGCCCTAGGTTTTCCTTAGATCCTTCTCATCTCTCCATCTCCTTCCCTTTTGATCCACTTATTTCCCCCTATGAGCCATTGTTTTCCTATTACTTACACCCTTGTGAATCCATAGTAAAAATAGCATTGCATAACCCTCACATTGTAGATTTAGAGATCTTTTTCATTTTTATTGCCCCTATCTTCTCATTTCTTTGATCTCTACTACCCACTTTAAATTCATCACATTCACATGTCATAATAGCTTATAACGTCTTTTAATTTTGATATTGTATGAATTTATTTCTCTTCATCTATCATTATAATACATATTCTCAAAACATTCCCATGCATCATTGCTAAAGAAGAAGATGCCAAAGTAGATGACTAATTGAATAAGTCCCCTAAAAGAAAAAAAATTGTCCCCAACTTCAACTAGCTAGATCTCTCTTATAAAGAATCACACTCATACTCTACAAGTAGGAGAAGCATGAGTGAGATCTAGCAAGTTATTGCTAAAAATGTGAAGCTCATTAGACACCCAAAAGGTAGCACCTAGGAAGACAACAGTATTTCTAGCAAGCAATAGTGCCCCTATGATGCAAGGACACTCACCTTGTCAAGAAAAATTCTCTAGAAATTCAAAGTGCTCAAAATTAATCTAAAAATACCAAGAACCTTCCCAAAACCCTCTTAAACTCATTTCTAATCTAACATTTTAAATTTTATTATTTATGCTTCATTTCTCAAGTTTCTTTCTACAAATTAATTTTATCTCCAATAATTATACTTGTTGTAAAGTAAATTAAAATATCAAAATCTAAAAAAATATTAATAATTTATTTTATTTCATTAATTCAAAAAAATTAAATATTCTCATAAATAAACATATTTAAGAGAATAAAAACCTAAAATTTATTCTTATAACTAATAAAAAATATAAATAATAATCACTATACACCCACATTATTAACCTTGTACTATAACAAAATATAAATCACTTAAGAAACATGAGTGAAATCTAGCAAGTTCTTTTTAAAAATGTGAAGCTCATTAGAAACTATAACAAATATTTCACCTAAAAACATAAAATGTAAAGCACTTCACTAACAAAATGACAAATTACATCTTATTCTTATCAATGAGATGTGTAATATGTTGGTTTAGTGGAATGTTAGAATAATTAATTTGTAATACTATTAATATAATTAAATTATATGAAATCACTTAACATATTAGAGATAAAACTGTTGAACCACTTTCAATTTTTTGCTTTAATTGATGTTTAGAGTTAAAATGAAACAATCTGATTTAAATGTGATGTAATTAAAGTTTAAAATTTTAAAACTTTAAAATTAAGGACCACGTTGTAAATGTTAATCAAAGAGAGACACTGCAAATGAGAATTAAAGATCTAAATATGATATAATTTAATCATTATATTTGAGAATGAATACATTTAACTTTAAATTAATGAAATACATTAGAAATATAAAAAAAATAGTATTTATTGAGTAACCTATGAAGTAAACTATATCTATATCAAACATAATTAGTCAATATCCTTTATTAAATATTGATTTTCTTACTATTAATTTTTAAAATATTTACAAATTCTCATAATTACTCATTATCATATCTTTAAAATTAATATATGTAAATTTTATTTATTCAATTATATAATTATTTAAATCACAATATATCATATTTTCTCTATTTTACCTTTTCAATAACCATAAATACCCATAGAAATTAAAATTAATGTCAATTTCATTAAAAAATTAAAATTACATTCTATAATGTTGACCCACATCCCTTTAAATGCAAAATATTATTATTATAAAATAAGACAATTATTAGTATTTCCACAACTATTATCTAATAAAATGATAGATAAAGTAATTTTACCTAGAAAAAGTAATAATATTACCTCTAACAAAAATTAATAAACCTATAAATGTGCAAAGCAACCATTCAATTAACCCTCTAGATCTTGTTTGTAATACCATAATTCTTCATAGCATTAGTTTTAAATCATTTAAGTATTACTTTTAAAATAATTAATTTATTAGTATAGTATTAAATGAAATTTTATGAAATTGTTAAGTCACTTTCAAAGTTTTGATCTGATGTTTAAACTTTTAAAAAATAACCTAATTCAACAAAAAATAGAACTATATTATAGATGTTAGTTAAAGAGACCATGTCAAAATAAAAATTAAAACTCTAAATATGATGCACTTTAATCATTACATTTGAGCATGAATGCATTTAAATTTAAATTTAAATTCATGACAAACTTAGAATTGAAATTAATATATTATTTCTCGACTAACCTATGAAGCAAACATATATAAAATATAATTATTCATTGTCCTTTATTAAATATTAATTGTCTTATTGTTAGTTTTTAGAATATTTTATGAATTCTCATGATTATCCATTCTATTATATTTCTTAACTAGTTATTAATAAATTATTTGACAACCAATTAAAATGAGTTCTTTTTGTTGAAGAATTTTTTACCTTTATTTAAAGTTAACATGTTAGATTTATAACTTTATAAATTATGAAAATTATTTTTCATCAATATAATTGACTAAAAAAAGTTTGAAGTCTTATTGCAAACTTAGAAAATTAAGAAGGAAGGAAAAATAGTTATTCTAGTATCCATAATTTCTAAATCAAAGAGAAAAAGTAACATAAAAGTCATACTTTACAAATATGATATGCCCACTTAAATAATATTTATATTTTATTATACCATAATTTATGATTTTTTAAACTTTATATTATAATTATTTTTTATTTATTTCTAAATAATATAGGTTTGTTTTCATGTCTTGAAAACTTAATATAATACTTACCAATTAATTATTTTTTAATACAAATATTAAAAACTATTAATATTTCTAATTCAATTTTAAATATCCTATTTATATTTGATTTGAAACATTAATATTTTTAATCTAATATTACAATTCTAAATTTTAATTTTATATATTTCAATTTTAATTTTAACTTTATATTATTTCTAACTTTATATTATTTATCATTAAAAATTTCTCATAATATAATATTAAGATTATATTAAATTGTCTTTTTATTATCATTTTATAATAATTTTTAAATTATTATAATAACATAATATTTTTAATTTATGAGAAATTTATTTTTTTTCTTTATAATATCATGACATATTTTTAATTAGAAAAATATTAATATTATTATTTAATAAGAAAATTTGTTTACATAATTATTTTTAAAATAGTTTTTTATTTCTTACAAGAATAATATAATACTTACCAATTCATTTATTTTTTATAATATTGTAATACAAATATTCAAAATATACTAATATTCTAATTAGCTTTTGATTTCTAAAGCTAACTTTTTATTAAAATAATAATTTGTATTAATTATTAGTAAATAATTATTTTTACTAATATTTTATCATAATATTATTTGGTAATATTAGTATTTTCAACCATGCTACAAAATAATTACAATAATTAATATTTATATATCTTACATTTATTCTATCAATTATATTTTCAACATTCATATATCAACTATTCAATCTACAAAATCTTATTAACAAATCACTTTTTTATCATTAATATTTAACAAATATTTACTATAAGAAACAAAATCAAATTTAACTACCATATGGAAATCTTACTATCAAATTCAACTTCAACTCCAACTATTCTAATCTTATTACAAAGGAATTACTCGTCACTAGTGGCCCTTGTTTAATTATTTTAATCACAATATTTCATATTTTCTCTATTTCACCTTTTCAATAATCATGAATACTCTTGTACAAATTAAAATGGACTTCAATATCATTTAAAAAAAAATTTGCATTCTATAATGTTGGCTCACAACCCTTTAAATACAAAATGATGTCATTATGAAATGAGACCATGAATAGAATAAAAAGTTATACTAAAACACTTAGCTCTTAGCCGAGCTATCAATATAAACACTTAGCTCTTAACTGAGCTATCAATATCAACATGAATAGAGTTAAAAAGATTCCATCAACAACACAACTAATTATGAGGTCAATAACTTATAAGACAAATAAAACTATTCACAGCTATTATCCATTCCATAAAGTAATTTGATGTCTTGAAAAAAAAACTTGAAAAAAATTACATGTTAAAAATATAATCAAATTATTTTAATTCTACTTCTTCATTCATTCATTTGTTTTTTCCCCAGAAAAAATTCATAATATCAAATTGATTGAAAAGATATTACATATTGAAGAAGCTGTATAACATTTACAAAGAAAAAAACAACAAAAATCAATTGATTCATTGATTCATTTGTTACCAAACCCTAAGAATGTAATGATATTACTGCCTCCAACAGAAACTAATAAACCTATAAATGTGCAATCTAACCAGTCAATTATTCCTCTAGATCTTGTTTGTAATACCATAATTCTTCATAACGTTAACTTCAAATCATTAATATTGGTAACCTCAACGTCTGCATCAAAACTGTAGCATAATGTTTTATATAATCAATGCAATTTACACACCGGCCCTTAAAATCAAAGTTCTGTACCATGTACCATATCCTCCTTTTTGACTTTATGTCTTGTAGAAATTTATTATTTGCATGGTATGACCTCCGTAGGTCCTCATTGTTCTCCACTATTGTTCTCTTGTTTACTATTGATGTCTGAATCTTCTACAGCGATAGATCTTGCATTATCACCCCTAAAATACTAGAATAATAATGGAAGCCTGCTCCATTGAATGATTGTGCTTTCCCATTTCATGTTCCAGCAATGAAAAGCAAAAAGGATTCGAATATTACTGTTTGAGCCACAAAAAATCACACCATTTTAAAATCACCGGAGGTATGGGAAACGCCAAATGCTGTACAGTACGACAGGAGATAGACAAGACAGTCAGTGGGCCATGTCGACGAGGAAAACAATTAGCTGGAATAAGACAGTCAGGTGGGGTATGCTGACAGTGAAGATATTGAGCAGAAATAATGGGGGCACTAACGTATTTATATGATATAAGGTACAATCAAGTAAGCTGGCAATAGACAGCCACCAAGTGTCATGTATAATCATGTTATATTACTATTCCCTTTCCAAGTGCACTTAATTATTCTAAGGATATAATACATGAAAAAGTGAATACTGTATTGGGTTAGTGGTGTGCACAAGATTAGAAGAAAAGTGGTAGCAAATTCACCTACCCGGAAGATGGGTATTGCTTTTAAAACTCAGATGAAAGGATGTGCAAAAGAGAAGATGAAAATGAAAGTGATGCTGACGCCATTGAAGATGAGTAATGACTCTCCCGTGCCAATGGAGGTGTTAATGGCCACAGTAGACGGATTACTGAGCCAGCTTTTATAAGCACTAATACCATCATGGCATAGCACAATTTTCCACTCAGGAACCAGCTCTTTTTTCATGCTGCTGTTTACAATCAAGAAATGGTTGACATTGATTGTTATATGTCATCATTGGTATCAGCTATAAATTTTCTCTACTCATTCTTTTCGCATATGGGTCCTTATTTCTTTGCAAGTAATACCCAAGAAGGAATGCAAACTCCTCAAGCTTGAAGGAAAGGCTTGATCATATATCTTAAAGTGGTGGCTTCAAAATGAAAAAAAGGGTGAAAGCTTGTAGATTTCTGGATTAAGCTGTATGAGATTTTCTTTTCATCAATGTTTCAGATCACACTTTATCAGGATGATAAGTAAGAGAAGAGAATAGATAGTCGTGTAACAGACCAGATCACACTACATAATTCATTACCAGAAGGGGTGACTAAAGATTAAAAGTGAAAGGGTTTATTGTCCAAGGCAATGAAGTTTGGAGTTGGGGTTGCACTAATAGGATTCACCATTTTCAGCTCTTTGCTGGTTGCTGAATCATCAAGTTGTGCAGGTAAATGATCTGCCATTCCCTTGTATTACACTAACACAAGAAGTTCCATCCATAGATATATATGGTTCTACTTCTGAATTGTATCAATAATTTTGATATGCTGATCTACTGGTCTGAAGAACAGGTAGACAGTGTTTAAAGTCTGATCTGCACTCTGATGCAAAATCGAAGGTATATATACTGACCCTGTAAAATTCTTAATCCATCCAGTTAAACATAAAGAATTTAAGACGATACTTGTATTGTTGCAGGAGGGTACTCGTAACCATTCATCTGCAGTAGCAAGCATGTCCCATCATGGGAATGATAACACAGACAATGCTGAAAATTCAATGGATATGGAAAATCGAGGTATGAGTAGAAAATCAACGAAGGAGCAAGAGTCTAAGGACTTTGAGACACAGGATTATCGTTCATATGATCCTGCTCCTTCTTTCAGACAACCCCCACACAAGTTAATTCCAAATCGGTGATGGCTGAGCAGTTAAAGAGGAAGAGCAGGATGGTAAATATGTAAGAGAATAGTATGTAAAATCAGTTAGTTATACACTAAGCTTATCATATCTATGTTTTCTTGTAGATATTTTGTAGAGATCAGGGAAGTCAGTCTCATCCCCTTTAGAGTTTACCAGAAACAGTTCCCAAGAAATAGAAGATTGTGAGCAGAGATCAGCTAAGAGAAGCAGAAGCATATGTAGTTACACATGTACTAGGAAGTATACGCTTGAAATCCAAGAGTGTACGAGGATCTAATAATTAAATTTGTTTGTTATATATAATAGCATGAAGATTATATAAAAATTCCGCTCATAATTAATGATGTCCACAGCATTTATTGTCTGTAGTATTTTATGAAAATTGAAGGACTGTCTGAACTATCTTTGGGTTTATTTTTAGGTGATTTTGATGAATTGGATCTTCTATTTCTAGTAGTTCAGTTAAAAGATAATTTTTATTTTAGATGTATGCTCTTTCGTACTATTCTAACTATTATATAGAAAGAAAAAAAAACCAATATTTATATAATTAATTTTATTTTTATTTTTATAAAAATAAAAATAAAATTGAAAGACAAACTGCTGAGAAGAAAGTACCCATTATGATGTATATACTAATAAAATTGCACAAATTTCTTATTAAAAATATTGTATGGGATGATGTATGCACATTTTGAGTCCTATGGAATGCACTCCATACTTTTTGGATTGAATCTGCACCTTTGATGTTTGTAAATTTAAACTATTTATTTCAAATATGACTAAAACATTCATATTCAAAACTACTTTTAATCAGCATGATATAGATACAAATTTAGATTGTTTGGGTTCCATGGTGTAATGACAATTTGCAGAGGTGTTCCAAGATTCTTGAACTTGTTCTGCAATAGTTCTTATTCATTCATTGTATATGGTTTGATATTAGTTACATAAATACCAAAAACTCAATCTTGTAGAATTTTCTTTGCTTTTGAAGCTACCTGGAGGTGTATCTGTGTGTTTAGTTTTTTGAATAGTGTGTTTGCATTTGTTGAGAGATTTTGTATATTTTTTTTAAATTTTTATTTATTTGTTAAACATTTAAATTGAATTTACAAGATTTTTTTAAGAATTTAAGTGATTAAATGTTTTTTATGGAGTTAGCAAGTAGAATATGTAATTAGTGATTGTTTAGAAAGTATTTTTAATATTTTATAAATCAAAGTAGGATTTTGATATATTTGTAAGATTGTGAATGATATAAAAGTATATTGGATAGTTATTGTAAGGTCCAATCATGGTTGATCCTTGTAATATTTTGGTTAATAACTCTTAAAATTTTATCCAAATTTAAGATTTTACATGCTTTTAATCATTTGATTTGTAGATTTCATGTTAATAATGTTTGCCAATGTTAAGATTTTCTTTGTGATTAATTAACTATTCATTAATGTTAATTTGATTTAATGAAAAATAAATTAAAATATGAATAAAAGGATTTAATTTAACTTAGTGTGTGGTTTTAATTTATTAATAAATAATAATTTTCAATTCAATTTAATAAGTATTGATTTAACTTGAATGAATTGTGATTATATATTGATGTTAATCTTAATATGCATGTTTTTTTGTATAAAATAGATTTAAAATTACCTAGACTTATTCAATTAAATAAAATCTTAAATGACAAAGAAAATATTGACCTAAATGGTGATATTTAATCACACTAATTCAAAAGATTGATTTATGTATATGCTAGTGATGCATCAGTTTTATTCTAAATTGTATTTATGAGGTATGTGAACTTAATTGAACTATTGATAGGAAAATAAAATAACTATATTTCTTTTCTTTGACTATATATATAATATATCAATAGCATGGATGCACACCCATAGAAGGGAATCCTAAGGTATTATAGAGAATATTCATTATTTTTGGAAAGATAAGAATATGAGGTAAATCATGTATTTGATAGATAGTTGAAAATATATTATGAAGAAAAGTGGATGTGTTTCACTCAACAGTCGATTAAGTGTCGTTGTTTCAATGGCATTGTTGTGTGTAAATGATTAATCTTCTAATAAAGTTTCAAATAATTTTAAAAAATGGTTCAATGATTTAATGAACCAATTCTTACAATTTAACAAAGATGCTTAGTTATAATTTGTATGATTTACAAAAGGTTATTTTGGGTTTGTGTCAAAGGAAAGATATTTTAAAAGGTTGTGCATAGATTGCTAGGAGGATGTTGATGAGCCACATAGAGATTACCCACCATTGGAATTCATAAGTTTTTAATTATAGGTTGGCAACATGTTTCATGTGGTTTGGGGCTTAGAGAAAAAACTGAAGCCAACATGGATTATTTGAGAAGATGGAGAAAGGTATAAATATGAGATTCAAGACTATTGGAATAAAGAAAATAAGTTTAAGGATAGTAGTGGAGTTGCAATAGGGAAACCACAAGGGGGAAAGGACTAAGAGGAGAGTGAGGCACCAATGAGTATGATGTGGAGTACAAGTAGGAGAGTGGGTCATGTAAAGATATTGTTGTGTCGTATGGTAGCCTATGTTGAAAATTTAGAAGTGGTTATTTTATTTTGCATATGAGGAAAGCTATTGTGGTAAATTATAGCTTAGTTTGTGAAATTAATAAAAATTTGAGATCTTTTAGTGGCTAGGTTTATCCCTTGCTAAGGGTTTCCTCAAGGTAGATTTGATGTTATTTGTATTGTTTCTTTTTACTTTTGTGTGTTTAACTATTTAAGTTACATGATTGGATAATCCTTTTTGTGATCCTTTGGCCACGATGGCATCATATGGTATTAGAGAAAGTTTAGGATTTGCATTTGTGTGGGTGTGAGCACAACTTGTTGATGTAGTTTTTCAAAATGAGGGCATAAGAAAAAATATGTGACACAAAAATGATGCCACTTTCTTTTATGCTCGAAATGAGCTTTTGGCGAGTGCCAAATTTGGTGCTCCAAATATGGTGAGCACCAAATTCAATGCTCACCAAATTTGAAAGATGTTATAAAAACAAAAAAAAAACTTTATTTTCACTTTTCTAATCTTCAACCCGCGACTTCCATATTTGTTGCTCCTCCACCCATGCTCGCCAAAATACATTACCATTTTTCACCTTGAGGTTGTGAAATCTTCATCAAGATGTCGCCAAGATGTTGGGGAGGTCAAAGAGGTAAGTATTTCTTCTTTTTTCATTTCAAATTTTGATTAAATTTTAGATTGAATTAGGTTTTTTATTAAATTTTGTTTTAATTTCCATGAAATGATATTCCACCTAGGCCAAATGTTGAAAATCCTCCATCACCTCCTCATGAAGACCCTCCTAAACAAGAACCACAACACAAAACTTCATGAATTCCTAGACATCCCCCAAGAACACAAGAAAACATGCTAACGAAAATATAAGACAATAAAAATAGCTTATGGAATTGATTAAAAGGTTGTAAGATCCTGCTACAACAAACCCTCATAGGACAAGCCTTGTTGAATCCTTGCAATTTATCATGTCTCATGTAGGATCAATGAGTGCATAAATTCATTTTTGGTCCAATAAGAGGGAAGAATAAAAATAGTTTTATCCAAACAAACTATCCTATGAGCAAGTAAAAAATAAAATTAATAAATCTGACTCATGTGCCCTCTTCATTGACCCATGAACCAATCAACCCTTAGAAACTATATGTAAGAGGTTCCATATCCATTGGTGCCACCATGGAGAGATAAAGAATCATTTTTGGGCTAGGTGGTGTATGGTTTTTTACCATCCTCCGTGCAATAATGATGAGGCGCCACAATAATTTTTTAGGAAACTCTATTGCAAATTTTTCCTCAACGAGTTTCTAAAATATTTTGACTTTCTAGATTTCTAGGGTAGAGGTGGGGGCTCCTCACATGATAGAGTGGGGGCACAACGTAACGCACTGAGACCCTTGGGTAGATTTGTGGTGGAGCATGTGACTATTCCTTGTGTTGTGAAGGACAATATCGAGGTGGACACCTTAGACTCCATTAGCTCACTCACTCAAAGCCTTATACAATATGTGAGGCCTCTAGTACAAGGTGACGTGGATGAGTCTTCTAGGCCTCAAGTTCCAATACATTTTTTGTCGATTTTGTAGTATTGTTTGCACTTATGATCTTGAGAGTAGTTAGGATGCAGCTATGTAGGATACATCAGCTACAGAGGAGATGGTTATGATAGAATCTTTGTTGAATGAAATATTTGGCATTGATGCTCATGTAAATTAAATAGCAAGTTCATTTAATTATGTTTATTACATTTTATTTTGAAATGTAATAATAAGTAAATTAGTAGAATGATTATGAAAAAAATTAAGGGTCAAAGTGCTCATGCTAATTGCAACATTTCCCCAGCCCCCTATTTCATGACATCATCGAGTCCATAAGTATGTAACCAGTAAGGAAATATAATTATTACATGTGAATAGTTGAACCTTATATGATTGGTTTTCTCATAATTCACTTTGGATGTTGAATAGTTTGATGGTGGACCTATGACATCAACACCTCGCAGTAGTCATCGTCAACAAACTTTCACCCATGTAACCTTTATTCATTAGTGGTGTCGTAAAACAATGTTAGGTAGTTTTGGTAATTAAACAACATTTGTTGTTTCATTTTTGGATGTTGACATAAAATACTCCTCTTGATGTTCATGCCACATTGGACCATGGTGTTGCTGCAATAGTGGCAAGTTCTACTCCTTTGATAGAGGTATGAGATAAATTAATAAATTTCACATTATATTTATTATTTTATTGGTCTATTATTAAAAAATTTAATGATACTCATATGTAGTTTAATTGCTATCTTAATGCTTGCTATAGGGACTTGTGACTCTAGATCATCAACATGTCCCTGTTGTGGATGAAAATCTTGATTATTTGTATGTGGTAAGTGATTATTTTGTTATATGTCATTCTATAATTCAATTTCTATATATATTAATGTTTATACTTTGTATTGTATTAAATGGACATCTAGAGAAGTCTAGAGAGGAGGACAAGTGTAACCTAGTGCAAACCCCAAAGGAACTAATAACAACGCAACAATTTTTTTTAAAAGAACATAATAATTATACTTAAGTGTTCCAACATAACAATGATCCAAGTTACACAACTAAATCCCTTGGGGTACACAGGGTGACATTACTATTCTAACCCATAACCAAGACAATAGATTAAACAATAATTAAATAGTTATATAAATCCATTCATTCTCATATCATCATTTAAAAATCCATTAAAAATAACCATATTAATACCATAAGTACATATGACAACAAATGAAATTATAAAGATATAAAGTGTTACATATTTCGATGGATACAACATAACATAACCAACTATTACAAGTGACAGTTCCTGAATAAATACATGGCCTGAATATACATTACATCCATAAGACAGTACAATACAACTGTCTGAAAATACATCACAATAACCACATATAAAAATTACATCAAGGTCATCCCAACACACATGGGAGACGATACATCAATAATGAATTACATCCGAAGTGTAAACATCCATCTGGAACATAAGAACACTGGATCAACAACATCCGCCAAAACCCTGCAGCAAAAATACATCTGCAACTAAAAAGGGAACCCAACGGGGTGCGAAGCACGTTCCACCCAACCACCCCCATGCTGGGAGTAGACAAGGAAGGATCCCCGACCAAGCATGTCTAACAGTAGCACAATACTAACTCTAGACAGACAACTTAACATCAAAGACCACATAGAACACTAAACAAAGATAAATCCAAAAGGCACAACAACAAACCACTTCTGAACATAACAACAAGTCACAACTAGTCACACAACATCAATGAAACTCAAGACATAATATCAAAGACTACTTCCAACAATAACCAAAGACAAATCAATAAATCACTTCCAGAGGACTTCAGTAAAATAACACAAATAGAATGTTAGAGAGAGTGTCATCGCATGGCTTAACATGAATTATCTAGACATCCTATCACAAGGTGCCGCCTCCATCTCTACATGGATTCTCTAGACAACCAAGTTAAGGTCTGCCTCCATCTATGGTTCTCTGACGGCTATCTCAAAGTGCGCTCCATAGGGTTACTCATCAGAGTCGTTAACCTTTCGTGAAGACAAGGCAACAACCTTTTCCAACCACGGCCTTCGGTCCCCTTTAGTCTATGATAGCACTAACAGGCGGACGAGGCTTCACAATTATCTTGTTAATGTTTAATCCCCACACGTGGTTTATTACTTAGGTTATCACTGATTAATCTAACTCTATGCGGGTTACCCTGACAGCCCCTTTGTGCACCGGCCCCCACTAGAGCCACTCTCTCTAGACACTCAACACAAAATATCCAACACAACATCGAATCAACAAGAACACTAATCCAATCAACTGGATCATTTCGCGAGGCATAACCATCTAGCCATAGCATATGAAACATACTCACAAAGCGGTACAATGGAAACTAAGCCATAACCATGGTCAAAACATAGACCAAGCAACAAGGCACAAGATCACCCATTACACTCCGGTAACCCACATAAAATCCTAAACAATAACTTAATTTCCTTAAAGCAAGATAACTAACTTAGGGATTCACTCGCAAAACATAAATTCAAATCAAGAAATCCACAATTGGATAAAACGAGTGAGCTCGAGAGAAGACAACCACATAAATCAATGCCATGAACAATTATATTGCACCATAAACTTCACCGAATCAATGAACCAATTAGACGAGAAAATTCAATTAACTAAAATAAACACGTGCTTTAAATCTAATTTTCTAAATTAACTATAACATTGCAAACTATGAAAATCATCTATTACTTTATACTCACCACCTTCATAACTTATTAACACATATATATGTATAATCATGTATTTGAAAATATTATTAAAGAAGATAATAATAATTAAAATAACATTAATATATACAATAATATATATATATATATGTTTATTAAAGTTTAATATAAACATTAATAGATATATATATATATAATTTTAATATGAACTTTAACAAATATATATATATATATATATATCATACCAAAAAGAATTTTGAATTAAAAAACAAATTAAATGGAAGCATTTACTCCTGTTTTGAAGTGCGCACGACACCCTTTATACGACAGTGAGGGGACCGCTGTACACAGTCCCCATCGGACTGCGCCCAGCAGTCTCGACTTCTATGCGCAGCCGGTGATGGCTGCGTATAGCAAGCCCCGGGGTCCGTGGGGGTACGGCCTGGGCCGACCTCCCACTCCCCCCAATAAAACAAAAATAACACTGTTTATTTAATTTTGTTTTTGTTTATTTATGTTTTTTTTTAATTTTTTTTTTTATATATTAAAAACTTTTTTAAAGAGGAGGATTTGAATTTCCGGAAAAGAATATAATTATTTTAACATATATTTATCCTATACAGTAGTTTAAGTACGAAATTTAGAATACATAAATTTTCACAAACAAAATTTATTCCAAGAAATTCACATGATCTGACAAACGTGTAGTTTTTTTATCTTAAAAATAAATAATAGATAGAATATATAGTACATATATTTTTGTTTTGTTTAATCTGTATCACTACATATATTTATAACAGTAGATATGTATATATATATATATATATATATATTTACTCAAAAAACTTATAGAATAAATAATATGAACAATCAGATCTTCTTATTAGATATAAAATAAATGGAGCAAATAACATAATTCCATAATAACAAAGATTTTTTTTATTTCAAACAGTAAATTTCATTATTAAATTATATTAAAGAATTTTGAAAAGGGTCAATGAAAGTTTTCTACAGAAGATTCATGAGTTTTGATACAAACAAGTTTTCAAATCACAAAACTTCATTCAATCAATTTCTTTTTTAAGCACAAAAGCCAGATTTGTTTACAAAACAATAAAATATAATAAATTAAAGAATAAAACCTGGAGTCCTTTGTTCGATGAAGAATCCTTCTGAGCCTCCTCTCGATTTCCTCCTAGCTCTCTTTTCGAATCTAACTTTCTTCCAAACAATATTTTACCCAGAAGCACCCAAAACTATTTTTCCTTTCTTTTCTTTTATAGACCAAAAACAATAGAGAAATCTCTGTGTGTGAATCCCTCCCATAAATAATAATAAATCAAAATCAATAAAGCTCTTCCGCTTTTTTCTCAAAAATCCTCTTTTCTTATTGGTCTTTTTTTTTTCCAATGTTTAAAAGCACCCTTATCTACAGTTGTTTAATTAAAAATAAATTATTTAATCAAGATATTATCCACACATGATTTTCTAATTTAGTATTAATAAAAAGATAATATTTAATTATCTTCAACAATATTAATTTAATTTAATTCCTTGCATTCTAATTAATTAAATACTTTTTAATTATAATATATTTAAATTCAACATTTTACTAAATTACAATTAAATCAAATAACAATGCAACATTAATTAATTATTTTATAAAATAAGATTAATTAATTAAACGCTAACCATAAATACAATGAATGCTCAACAATCAAACTACACAACAAGGACAAAACTTCAGTCATGACACAATGACTCACAACAGACGACAGACTTGGGATGGGGACACTTCCAAACCTACTCCCTTTTTCAACATTTTACCCGTTGGGTAAATTTAATGCTCACCCTGTCCTACTGAAGCAGGTGGAATCAAGACTTATTCCTGCAATCCTGCATACCAATAAACATCAAGTAACACATGTTTATATATATAATCAAACATACTATCGTGAGAAGGAATTGTAGCGTAGCAGGACACTCGTAAAGGAGTGGTGCTACACTATCCTCTCACCTAATCTATTCTAACAATTACAATATCAATAATGAACTAACATTTCTAACCAATTTGATCATAAGATAACATGATTACTTAACTACTGCATCATAACTAATTATTAAACCATTGCATTATAAAATAATACTGAATCCAAATAACATGATCACCATAGAATCATCACATTGACATATATAATACTAATGAAAAACCATTTGAATAAACAATAATCCAATCAACACACAGAGTATCATAAATCATACTAATAATGTCACAAGAAGCAAACAACTAAACTACGCATCCGCACACACCAAGTCGGTGAATGAATCACCAACACAAATCAGTATCATGCTAACACACAAGAGAAACCAATAGTAGCAAATAGTATCAAAATATGGGGTATTACAACAAGTGAGCACACTCGAAAGACACCAACATCATATGCATCTCCATCCAATCAACACTCAAAGGTAACTCATGATCTATTTCCTTCCCCTAGTGGGAAATGACTACATTAGGGTCCTTTGTTGTATGCCTATGCATGGCTTTTTTGAACATATATTTTTTATTACAGATATGTGACATTTTATGTCCACATGGATTTTTTGCAAGTCTATATGACTTTATTGGATATATTTTATATTGTTATCGACATATAACGTTGTATGTCCTTATGGATTTTTGGTTAATGCAAATCCTTTTTATCACTGTTAACTATATTTGCACTACAAATGATTAATTGAATAAATGAACAATTACCCAAAGTTTAATTTTAGTAACCATACAATTGTTACAAATATCCTAGGCCTCTTTAAGGGGGAAACTCCCTTTACTTTAAACAATATTGGTAGCACAAGCATGTGAGTTTTTGAAGTCTAAATGTCAGATATATTATGAATGAATTTGAGATCACAAGAATTTAGTAACATAATGGAACTAAACATTATTATTTAATGCAACCATAAAAGATATATTATTGGTTCTAATTCATTATATATCATTATTATGAGGAATGCCATTTAATTTACTTAATGACTGTCCACTACATCTTTGACTCTTATTATCCACAATATTTCCCTAAGTGTTAAAGTCATTACAGACTATCCCTGCACCTTTAATATGCATGTTCTTAACTTTGAAGATTTCTTGTCCATAGTCATAAGCATTAGCAAACCCTATCATTAACTCTAGATCTTCCATTCAAACCTTATAAACCTCACTCATGCTTTTGTGTCATATATCACAATGAGTCTCTTCTATCTCACAAAGGACTATCCTATTGGCATCCTATGTGACTGTCCTTTTGATGTAGTTATTTCCCTTATTCTTTTGTTAATTATGACTATCCTTATAGAGGATTGGCCTCATCATTGTGGTTGTTCTCTTTCACTTGACATTTCACTTGCCATGTTTCATTGTCCTTAGCATGGTGATCCATTTATTTTTGACATTTGTCATGTTGACTTGATTGTCTAAAGAATCTTTGATGACTCCTTATCATGGTATATATCTTCTTGAAATGAAAGAAAATGTGGTGGGTGGAAAAAGGGGTAAACGAAGGATGTATGCACCTACACTTTCTTATTTCATTAGGAAAAGGGGATCCCCAAAGGTAGGATTGAATTTCAACCCTTAGGTGAGTCAACCCTATTGAATATCTTGGCTATTTTTTCTTATGACACATTTTAGGAGAAAAATTAAAAATATTAAATGAACTCAATTATGCAATGCGAAACTTGAATACTCAATTTAATGCATAACATAATAAAAAAACAACAAACTTTCAACAAGTCTGAGAAGGGTAAGTTGATATGTACCAATCACCAAAAGTTGTTGTTGAGTGTCCTCTTGAGACAAATTCACTCTAGGGTGAATGGGTCTTGGTCTAGGGATCCAAATTTTGATTTCATAGTCCTCTACCCCTAGATTTGCACTCTTGATTCCTCTAAATCTCTCTATTGGAAAGTCGAAAATAAATTTTGCAAGTAAGAGTCCATGTCTTGACAAATTTGATGACAACTTTGACAACTTTACAAAATTGTACTTTTGATCAGTCTTCAATCCTTCTTCACTTGCAAATCTACACATAAAAAGAGAGGGAAAAATTGTTTGTTTCTGGTGAATGGGGCTTTGCCTTGGTCAAACATTGTTTTGGTAATTAAACCTTGAAATGAAATAATGATAAAAGGAAGGAATAAAGAATGAACACTAGCTTGTTGCAACTCACCAAACCCTTTAATGGCTTCCCTTGGAGGACTAAAGTCTAACACATCTCTCCAAGGACTAGATCTTACATGAAATGGCTTGATTGGATGCTTGATTTGACACTTGATTTGATGCTTGCAAACTTGAAACCTGCATCACAATCTTAGCTCCAAAAACATGCATGAACACACATAAACTTTGACATCATGATAGGATCTTGAATACTACTATAGATGAATGATAAATCTGATCTTGAATGCTCTTGACAATAATATTTTCTCTTGTGAAAGTTTCCTTCTTTTTAGATGTTTTGAATTGATAAAAAGACTATATTTATAGGTGATTTTCAAATTTCCTAACAATTAAAATTCAAAAGCTAACAATTACAACTTGAATTGGGATCATTAAAATACCATCAAAATCATATTAAAAAATGGGGTCCTAAGTCTAAGGAGGACCCATTCGCCCTTGGGAAAATGGGTCGTAGGCCCTAAACCTAGGACAAACATTTTCCAAGATGTATAATTTGATGTTTGCAATTGTTTAATACAAGTTCCCCTTTTCGAAAAATGGGATTAATTGGTGTAATTTTCAAAAAGGAGGAAGGAGAATTTATTGTAGGCTTGACAGATTCTACATAAGTAAGGCCTTCTTCTCGGCCACCCTAGTGAAAGAGGGTTGTAAGGTTGAAGTGACTTCATACTCCTTATTTGATCATCACCCAATAAGGGCCAAGTTTTGTTACAAGGAAGGTGTGGAAAATGTTACTGGCTATAATAATGGCTTCTACCTAAATACCAACCTCCTCAAGGACCAAGATTGCATAAATGCCATATTATCCCTCAGGCTAATCAACAAGTGGATGCACTGAAACTTATTTCCCATTGAAAGATGGGATTTGAATACAGAGGGATGGAAAATATTGTTCCAAACAATTGGAAAGAAGTGAACCAAAGATAATAGGAGGGAGATTCTCCTTCAGGATAAGCTCCTCCAAGTAGAAACTGAATTGTAGGAAAACCCCACTGATGATTGGCTTACAAATAGGCTGGTTATGGCCAAAAACAGCCTAAGGAGGCTTTAGAATAACAAGATCCAGGGTCTAAAAGTAAGATCTAAAATGAACTGGTTAGATAATGGAGATGAAGGAATGAAATTATTCTTTAGATATATCAAGGAGAAGCAAGCTAGAGAGCAGATAGATCAGATTATTGTAAATGATACCACCTTGGTAAATCAAGATGAGATAAGAGAGCAATTCTTTCAGTTTTACAAGAACCTCTTCACTTCTGAAGGTGGTAATGAGGGTAATTTTAAGGCTAGGGAGTACATAAAGAAAATTGTACCAAAGAGGATCAATGAAGATATGGCAGTGGAATTGGGGAAAGATATCTCTCAAGAGGAAGTTAAAAAAGCCATACTCTCACTCAAAGATGACAAATTTCTAGGTGCAGATGGCCTTCTTGCAAAATTTTACAAAACATTTCTAGACTAGGTGTGTGAAGACCTGTTCCTTGTATATAAGGAAGCCATTGAAAGAGGCTAACTTGGCAGAAAGATCAATAAGGGAATTATCAAACTAATTCCAAAAGAAGGGGATAAAACCCTAGTAAAAAATTGGAGACCTATCACTCTCCTCAATGTATCCTATAAGATCTTCGCCAAAATACTTGCTGATAGGGTGGCACTAATCCTCCCTTCTATCATAGACTCTACATAGATAGGAAAGTCATTAAAGGGAGATAAATATTCGAAAATCTTATTACCATCTAGGAAGTGATGAACTAGGCTAAGCAAATAAAATAGGAAGCAACAATGCTCTTACTTGACTTTGAAAAGGCATATTGATGAGGGAGCAAACCCGAGACACAAAAAATGATGGAAATAACTAGAGAAATTTTATTATTGTTTAGAAAGGAAAATATTACATGTAGAGGATCTCAAACCCTTGAGCTCTGTAATACATGCAAATTACAAAAAACTATAAAAACTACCGAAATTCCCCTTTCGCAGCATGCAAACTCTTTTACCCAAAAAGCTACCCAAAAATTAAAAACTAGCCCATAAATAGCCCCTTTCTGATTTGGAGCCAAAAAAAACATTCCAATTATGATTTTTGTAGTTTGGCGCCAAAATTACAATTTGAAATTAAAAAATTGAGTCCTAATTCAAAAATTGGCAATTTTCCAAAAATCAGCCAACTTCCGGAAGCCATAACTTTTGATCTGGGACTCTGTTTTTCAAATGGTTTGAACCGTTGGAAAGGTCTCGGAGTGAAAAATGCGCTAAGAAACCTATCTATTGGTTCTGATGATTTCTAGGCCCATACGAGACCATTTAGTGCCTCAAACTGGACTCAGAAGGTTTTTTAGGGAAAAAAGTTGAAATTGAAACTCAAATAACTTTCAAACTATGAATGATCTTGACCTGATTCTTTCGCCAAAGTTCTTATTTTTCCATCCTGAACCTTCCCATAAAATTTTGTCTTCATATGCCTTCAAATTCACACCTGCTAAAAATAGCAGTTGAGCAGAAAAAATAGAAAAAATAGTTCTAAAAGTTGGGAACTCTTATTCGACGAAAAGGGTATTCAGAAATGCAAAAACATCTATAAAAAGAAAACAAAAGGAACATAAATGGAAAACATATTTTTGGGTGATGCAAGATTGCCCTCACACCACTGGATGCTCCTGCATTAGACACCCAGGGTAATTTGAGAAGTGACCCTGTCATGTCTCAGATGGTTGAGGAAAACCCAAATGGTCAACCTCTGCCTTAGACAACCAGGATGAATCTTCCACAGGAATTCCTCTCCACTTCACCAGATATTCTTCATACTGCTTGTTTTTGGTACTCCTTACCACACGGCTATCCAGGATTTTTTCAATCTCCTTCTCTGAAGTAGGTGCTGGAATGCCACACTGTTCCATTGTTGGCACTTCCTCTGCGCCACCTTCATGATACTTTGTCAAATCTGAAATATTGAGCACAGGGGAAATGTTGACTCCATCTGGAAAATCTACCTCATATGCATTCCTTGAATCATTCCTCTTCAAAATTTTACAGGGACCGAACTTCTTCATCTTCAATTTGTTATCTAGGTTCCCACTTGAAACCTTTCTTTCTTCAAGTGGACCATCACTTCATCACCAATATGAAACTCTTTATACCTCCTCTTTTGATCTGCCTTAGCCTTATACTGCATATTCATCTTGTTAATATGTTCTCTTACCTTCTCATATATATTCTTGATGTGCTCTACAAAGTCTTCAGCTTCATCACTTGTATTCTTCTCTTGGTCCATCTTTCTTAGTTCTAGAGTAGTTCTGGAACTGTCTCCATACACAATTTGGAATGGTGATCTTCCTGTGCTCCGGTTGACATAATTTTTATAAGAAAATTCTTCCTGGGGTAAGATCAAGTCCCATCCCTTGGGTTTATCTCCTACCAAGCATCTCAGTAGGTTAGCCAAACTTCTATTCACAACCTCAGTCTGCCCATCAGTTTGTGGATGGTGTGCAAAATTGAACTTCAACTTTGTTTTCAACTTCTTCCACAAGGTCCTCCAAAAATATCCAACAAATTTTGTGTCACGATTTGAGACTATACTCTTTGGCAGACCATGTAGCCTCACCACCTCTCTGAAGAACAAGTTGCAATGTGGACTGCATTATGGGTCTTCTGGCATGGGATGAAATGTGCCATATTTGAAAACCTATCAACTACCATAAATACTGAATCATTCCCTCTCTGTGTCCTTGGCAAACCAAGAACAAAGTCCATACTAATATCCTCCCACGGCCTCTCTGGTACAGGTAAGGGTTGATACAACCCTATATTCTGGCTCACTCCTTTAGCCATCTAGCATACCCTGCAACTCTGCATAAACTTCTTCACATCCTGTGATAATTGAGGCCAATAATAATGCTCACTAATAATGGCAATAGTCTTATCCCGACCAAAATGTCTTGCCATTCCTCCACTATAATTCTCCTTTATCAGGTTCTCCATCATGGAACTCCTCAGAATACACAATTGACTTCCCTTAAACAACATACCATCCTGGATTATGAAATCCAACCACTTCGTCTTGTCAACTGTGATAGGCTCCTTGCAAGCTTTCCAAGCTTCTGCAAAATTAGGATCCTTAGGGTACAATGTCTTGAGTTCACTGAACCCAACCACTTCAACCTACATCTCTGTCAACAATGTCCACCTCCTACTTAAGGCATATGCAACCCTATTCGACTTGCCACTCCTATGCTTTAAAAAAAATGTATAACTCTGCAAAAATTCTACCCATTTCATATGCCTTTGATTTAATTTTCCTTGACTATTCAGATACTGTAATGTTTGATGATCAGTAAACATAAAAAATTCCTTCGGTAACAAATAATGTCTCCATTTATTTAATGCTTGAACAATTGTATAAAATTCCTAATCATATACATAGTACTTTTTCTTTGCATCATTTAACTTTTCACTGAAATAGGCAATGGGCTTACCTTCTTGGCTCAACACTACTCCAATGGCACAACCACTAGCATCACAATCCACCTAAAACACCTTATTGAAATCTGGGAGGGCTAAAACTGGTTGCTCTATCACCTTCTGCTTCAACAGATCAAAACTTTTCACTGCTCCAGTGCTCCACTTGAACTCTTTTCTATCCCCTCTCATTTTTTTAGTCAGGGGTGCACAAATACTACTGAAGTTTCTAATAAACTTTCTATAAAAACTAGCCAAACCATGGAAAGATCTCACCTCGGTAGCAGTTCTTGGGGTAGGCCATTCTAGAATAGCCTTCACCTTCTCTGGGTCCATCTTGAGACCTTCTGTTGAGACAATAAACCCCAAGTACACTAACTCCACAAAACTACACTTCTTTAGATTAATCAACAATTTCTCTTCTCTCAACTTCTCAAAAGCTCTATGAATATGCATTAAATGCTCATCCAAAGTCTTACTGAAAATCAAAATATCATCTAGATATACAATAACAAAACTTCCCAAAAACTCTTTTAATACCTTGTTCATGAGCCACATGAATGTGTTCGGCGCATTGGTTAGCCCAAAGGGCATGACTAACCACTCATACAGGCCCTCTTTGGTCTTGAAGGCGGTCTTCCATTCATCTCCCTCATGAATCCGGATCTAGTGATATCTGATCTTTAGATCAATCTTTGTGAAGTATTGTGCTCCACTCAAACAATCTATTAGGTCATCCATCCTTGGCAGGGGAAATCTATACTTGATTGTTATCTTATTTATGGCTCAGGAGTCTGTACACATCCTCCACTCCCCATCCTTCTTCGGTGCTAGTACTGCAGGCACTGCACATGGGCTTAGACTCTCTCGAATCAAACCCTTTCTCAACAATTCCTGAACTTGTCTGTTCAACTCCTCATTTTTTGTAGGAGTCATTCTGTGAGCTACCTTATTTGGAAAATTGGCTCCAAGGATCAAGTCAATCTGATGACTGATCTTCCTCATTGCTGGTAAACCTTGAGGTACGTTATCATAAATAATCTTCTAAAACTCATCCAATAGTCCAGAAACTTCTACTAGCCCCTTTTCACTATCTTCCTTTTCCATTTTAGGAATCAATGCATAACACATACGCTCATGCTTCATCCCTTCTAAAAATTTCCTTCCATTGACAAAACAAATTCTAGCACTATTGCATACCTTTCTTTGTCCTTCTTTAGGGGTTTCAACTTATGATGGACTCCATCCTTCATTAGGGAATAAGTTTTTGCATGGCCATCATGTACAACTCGCCTATAACTGCCATGGCCTCCCCAACAACATGTGACATGCACCCATGGGGATGATATCACATAGTACCTCATCATGATAGCTTCTGATCTTGAACTTCACCATGCACTGCTCATTGACCAAAACTTTGTGGTATTTCTACAACTAGGCAATCCGATATGGATGTGGATGCCTTTCCCTTTTCAGCTTCAACTTCGTAACCATCTCTTCTGACACCAGATTATCGGTGCTCCCACTGTCAATAATGACATCTAAATTTTTTTCTTCACACTTGCACCTTGTGCGGAACATATTTTTCCTCTGTTCTGGCTCCTTCTCTTCAATCACCAGGGCTCTTCTAACCACTAGGGCTTCTCCCCTTTCCGCATCATTTGAATGCTCGGATTGAGCCTCCTCATCTGCACGTGCAACCCTTCCACAACCTTCCGGCCTTCTGTCTATCCTTGGTGTTGTGGACACTCATAGGATCGATGCCCTTCTTCACCACAATGGAAACAAGTTCCTTTGAAACCACCTCTTCCGGGTCCTGGGCCAGATCTTCCTTGTCCTCTACCTCTTTGATCACCACTATTTTGATAACAAGGGTGGTAGAAGTTATCATTCTTCTAGTTTCGACTGGTACCTACATCTTCATTTTTTCTTTCATCCTCATTTCGGCTCCCAGAAGATCTTCCACTACCCCTTCCACTTTGACCTCCTCGTCCCTTTTTCTTACTGTCAAATCTTTTGTTCAAATTCTCCTCAACTTTCAAAAAAAACTGGTATGCATCCTCAATGGTGGTCATTCTAACTAGGCTTAGCTCCTCTTGAATGCTTGGTCGTAACCCATTAAGATAATGGACTACCTTCTCCTTGTTGGCCTTTGCATGGCTCGTTCTGATGATCATCTTATGAAAATATTCTATGTATTCTTTCACAGATCTACTTCCTTGCTTCAACCCTTGCAATTTCTTCAAAAAATCTAATTCGTAGTCCACTGGTATGAACTGCTTCTTTAGTTTCTCCACCATGTGATCCCAACTGTTGATCTTTCCTTTTCCTCTTCAATTTCTCTCCAACTGGACCTCTTTCAACCAAATATTGGCATGGCCCTTCAGCTTCGTTTTTGCAGACTTAACCTGATCTAGGTCCTCTACTTCTTCATACTCAAAATACTCTTCTAGCTCGTTGATCTAGTCGATCAACTCTTCCAAGTTTAGACTTCTGGAATAACTGGGAACTTCTATTCTGGGTCTTTTTCCAATCTTTGAAATGACCCTTATCAGCCACATATGATCTTGATCAATCGCTTCTTCTTTCTCTTCTACGAGTGAGTCTTCCACCTCTTCTTCATCTTCAGTATCTCCTCTCCTTCCCGGGTTTAACCCTCTTCTCATTTGTTCCTGCAATGCATCAATTTGTCTCTGGAGGGCTCTGAAACCCTCGGCCGCCAATGGATCTCTTCCACCAGCATTTATGCCACCTCTGCCACCTCTGGTACCACCACGCCTACCAGGAATCACTCTTGGAGGCATCTTGAATATCTCGAACCCATAAACAAATCTTGGTGTGAATTTCCTCACGATCGACGATCTGTCCACACGCTCAAGAAAATTCGCTTTGATACCACCTGACGAGGGAGAAAATCCGAGACACAGAAAATGATGCAAACAACTAGAGAAATTTTATTATTGTTCAGAAAGGAAAATCTTACATGCAGAGGATCTCAAATCCTTGAGCTCTGTAATACATGCAAATTACAGAAAACTACAGAAACTATCAAAATTCCCCTTTCGCAACATGGGAACTCTTTTCCCCAAAAAGCTACCAAAAAATCAGAAACTAGCCCATAAATAGCCCCTTTTCAATTTTGAGCCAAAAACAACATTCTAGTTATGAGTTTTGGCGGTTTCGTGCCAAAATTACAATTTGAAATTCAAAAATTGAGTCATAATTTGAAAATTGGCCAACTTCTGGAAGTCATAACTTTTGATCCAGGACTCCATTTTTCGAACTGTTTGAACCGTTGGAAAGGTCTCGGAGTGAAGAACGCGCTAAGAACCCGCTTTGCCAATTCCAACAATTTTTGGGCCCGTATGGGACCGTTTAGTGCCTCAAACTCGACTCGAAAGGTTTTTTAGGGCAAAAAGCAGAAACTGAAACTCGAATAACTTTCAAACCGTGAATGATCTTGACCTGATTCTTTCGCCAAAGTGCTTATTTTTCCATCCTGAACCTTCCCATAAATTTCTGTCTTCCCACGCCTTCAAATTCACACCTGCTAAAAATAACAGTTGAGCAAAAAAAATAGAAAAGTAGTTATGAAAGTTGGGAACTCTTATTCGACGAAAAGGGTATCCAGAAATACAAAAACATCTACAAAAAGAAAACAAAAAGAACATAAATGGAAAGCATATTTTTGGGTGATGCAAGATTGCCCTCACACCATTAGATGCTCCTGCATCACATATGATAGAATTGAGTGGGACTTTGTACTTTTGGTTTTGAAGGCCTTTGGGTTCCCCAAGCCCTTTTTCCATATGGTCAAAACCCTCTTCCAAGATGCAGTTGCTCAGGTAGAAGTCAATTGGGTTCTTACACAAGAAATATCCCTTGAAAGATCCATAAGACATGGGTACCCACTTGCAACAACATTATTTGTAATAGTTTCAGATGCATTGCACTATGTTTTAAGGGAGAGATCAATAGTTCTAAGGGTAAAGGGCATCATCTTACTAGATAAAAATGAGCTCCTAAATCTACAGTTTTTCGATGACACCTCAATTCTTATGAGCCTAGATGAGGATAATCTTGCAAATCTAATGGGGAAACTATATATCTTATGCCTAGCTTCTGGGGAAAATTTTGCTCCTTCAAAATCTTTCCTTTTAGGATGGAAAGAACCCCCAAATTGGGTTAATAAATTTGGACTTCAATGGGGTGGAGCCCAGAAGCTGGTAAGGTATTTGGGTATCCCCTTTGCTGTGGATCCCAATATAAAGGAGATGTGGCTTTGGATAAGGGACACGATAGAAAAGAAATTGCCAAGTGGAACAGGAAATTTTTATCTTTGGCTAGTAGGATTCAGGTCTGCGAAAAGATACTTTCATCCTACATCATATACTTTGCATCTATTTGGTTTTTCAATTCATACTAGATTAATGATATTTAGAAAAATGATAAGAGCCTTCTTGTGGTTAGATGGTAAAGGCAAGAGGAAAAGGCACTCGGTGAAATGGGAATGGTGCACTATTGAAAAACTTAAGGGAGGCCTAGGGCTAAAATATTTGAGGTTGCAAGGTATTGCTCTGGTTGCGAAGTGGGTGATTAGAGCATTGGAAGGAGGGTCCGAGCCTTGGAAGGTGTTAATTATACAAAATATTCATAGTGTTGTCCCAAAACATGCAAAAACATGGAAATATCTACCACTCAATGATGTTCTTAGTAGTGACTGGACTATGTTACTTGTAGGGTCCAATGTCTTCAGAACTATTTGGAAAGCCTGGAAGATAATGAAAATATGCATAACTAATTGCCACTTCATCAAAAGTGATAACATGATCAATATGGGCCCAATCTGTATAGGTTGCTTCTACTATACTTAATATGAAAAAAATGGGATTAATTAGGCTTTTAAATGCATCATTGGGTCAATTAGAGGCTTAATTAAGCCCAATTTAATTAAGGGACCCAAACATAGTGTGAAAATGTAAAGGTGTACATTTTATACACTACACTTCTTTATATAGTAGTCATCTACTTATAATGTCCTTATTGTTGGTTAATTAATTATTAATTACACTTTGCATAAGTTTACTTAGGTAATTATTTAATTCCTAAGTTATAGGTTTTATCCTTATCTTATTGAGCTATCTTGTTGCTCAAAATAAGATTAGGTTTAGGAATCTTTTCTTTTATAAAGCAAATTATCTCTTGTATTATTTTGGTCTTTTCGAATATATCAAATTGCATATTTTTATGCAAAGCTTCTGCTTTTTCGTTTTCCTCTTCTGTGGAAGGTCTATTTTGGTTTGCAATCAGATCTTGGTTTTCTAACATGGTATCAGAGCCTCGATTCACAGCCTCTTCTCAGCATTTTCAAAGGAATACAATGCAGAGCTCGTTCGAGGTCCCTCGAGGGTTTCAATCCTTGAGTATCTTTATGCAGCGTCTTGGATCAGATCGGGGTTTTCCGTTGGATTCAGAGCGCTGGAAAAAGTCAGAAATGGCTTTTATTTCATTGTTTTTCATCATTGTTTTCCAGATCTGCGAGGGTTTCGAGCTCGGTGATTTTTCTGATAGATCTAGGGGTCGCCTAATTTTTGAAGCACTTTGGGCCCAAACGGACCTTGACGTTGGATTTGTAGCACCTAAAAGCCCCCATTTCCATATAAAATTTGTCTGATTTGGACACTGTCCTCCGAAGAAGCAAAATTTTTTTTCCCAAGGGCTGTACGGCCCCCAGGCACAGTTTATGAGGCTCGATTTTCAAGAAAAATTCAAAAAAATATAAAAAAATAAAAAAACCAGCCAATATTTTTGTGTGGCTAGTATAAATGGAGGCCGCCACCCACCCGCCACCTGGCGGCCTCCCACCGGCCACCGTCGGGCCACCGCCACCAGTGGACTTTTTTGAAGCGCCACCTCCTGCGCAGTCAGCCCCCGCGGGCTCCCTCGTGGTCACTTGGGCAACCAAGGGCCCAGTTTAGCACCCTGCCGACACTCCAGCCCCAACCCCGGTCATATGAGCGACTGAGGGCTTTGGCCTTTGTCCCAGTGTGCTAGCCCCTGGTCCTGCATGCAACCAGGGGCCGAATATTTTTAGCCCCTGAGGGCTGTAGGGAACCTTATTGGCCAAATCAGACCTTTTTGGAGCAGTTTCGTGGAAACGATCATAACTTTCACATACAGCGTCATTTTTTTGCAAACAAGATATCGTCAGAAAGTTGTTTTCAAGCTCTACACAATGGTGTAGGTCTGATTTTCTGGTTTTTCTTTTTTGATGTCTTTTTCAGCCTCAGAAGTCAGATGTTTCCTTTTTCAGTCTGGGACGCATATCTTTTCACTCACTTATCTATTTTTTGCAGCGTCGGAAAGCTAGTTTTGGCCTCTATGCAGATCTGAGGTCATTTTCAGAAAATGTGTAACTTATTTTAGGCATGCATTCATTTTTGTTTCGTGTGCTAGGTTTGCATTTTCGATTATGTTTCTATAATTTTGCATCATCTCCTTATGCAATCATTGGGTATTGTAATAAAGAACTGATATAAAGTTCCATTAATGGGGGTTCTTGCATCCATCTTTCATATTGGTGACAACTCACATGAGTTTGTCTAGTTCCTGTTGTCTCCTTCTGGCTTCTTTCTTGCTTAGCTGGACACATCTTTGGTTTGCTTCGGTTCACACTTCAGTTGGGATTTTACGGTTCTTGATCTGCATTGGTTCAGATCTTTCTCATTTGAAGGCCATGGTTTTATGGTTAATGTTCCAGAATCTTGATGGTACTCATCCTATGGGAAGTTTTAGTTTTAGTTTGGCATCGGCTTTGAGAGACACAACTTCCAGATTTGTCATCATTATGGGTCCATTCATCCTTTCATCTACTGTTGCTTACAGATTCCAAAGTTGATCCATTATGTGAGTTTCCAATGTTCCTTGGCATCAGGTCTACTGTTGCATTTGTGATTCTGATTGGTATTTTGCAAACAGAACTATCTTTCCTCGCTTTCCGGATTTGGGGTTCAAGTGTTGCTTCATCAGAGTTCTTCTAGTGCTTCTTCGCAGCAGTTCATCTCTCTGAGGGGGGGTTTCCCACTGGGTTTTCTCTCTCTTTGCATTTGTACATGAGTACCTAATCATGCCTTGTTGTCGGGACTCATATTTGCATAATAATATACTTCTCCCTAAGTTGCACTTATGGGGGGTGTTGGTGTAATTAATTATTAATTACACTTTGCATAAGTTTACTTAGGTAATTATTTAATTCCTAAGTTATAGGTTTTATCCTTATCTTATTGAGCTATCTTGTTGCTCAAAATAAGATTAGGTTTAAGAATCTTTGCTTTTATAAAGAAAATTATCTCTTGTATTATTTTGGTCTTTTCGAATATATCAAATTGCATGTTTTTATGCAAAGCTTCTGCTTTTTCGTTTTCCTCTTCTGTGGAAGGTCTATTTTGGTTTGCAATCAGATCTTGGTTTTCTAACAGTTATATGGTAACAATCACCATTTTTTTAACTATCACAAACCTACTGTTGACATGTCCTATGTAAAATTTTCATGACTATTGTCGTAGCTCATCATGATATAAGTGTCTGCCCCTTATTAATAGCAGATGATTATCTTATGTTCTTTCAATGCTATCTTCACTATGAGCTTTTGGAACTTCATATTGACGGTCCTTTCATATCAAAACTATCTTATGCTTGTAATATCTTATCTTTCGATGCTACTAAATTTCTTAAATATTACTATACAATGATTTCATAGGTTATCTTCATTTCCTTATGACTATCCTATGCTCCATGATGATTGCTTCTTTCATGGACTATCATTTTCCTTCTAAAAACTTGTGTCTCTCCATGATTAATGTATTGTTATTATAATAGATTTGGGAGATATTTCAGTTCAGTTAATATTAGAAGACATCCTCTTATATATATGTATTGAATGGAAAAGAGAGAAGCACACATTATTTTATGTTTGAATTATTTGCGGCTCCATTGATCAAATTTTCTCTCACACTCAAGATTAAAAATTAAAAGTGAAAGGGTTTATTGTCCAACACAATGAAGATTGGAGTTGGCACTGCACTACTTGTATTCACCATTTTCAGCTCTTTGCTGGTTGCTGAATTCTCAAGTTGTGCAGGTAAATGATCTTCATCTGCCATTCCCTTGTATTATTTCATCCATAGATATAGATGGTTCTACTTGTGAATAATTTTAATATGTTGATGTACAGGTAGACGGTGTTTAAAGTCTGATATGCACTCTGATGCAAAATCGAAGATATATATACTGACCCTGTAAAATTTTAGCTGATCTAGTTAAACATAATGAATTTAAGCTGATACACTTGTATTGTTGCAGGAGGGTAGTCATAACCATTCATCTGCAGCAGCAAGCACGTATGACAATGCTGAAAATTCAATGGATGTGAGTAGAAAATCAATGGGGGACTTTGAGACAAAGGATTATGGTTCAGTTGATCCTCCTCCTACTCTCCCACAACCGCCAAGATGGGTAATTAATAATTAAATTTGTTTGTTACTATATAACAACATGAAGATTATATAAAACTTCTGCTCATAAATAGTGATGTCCACAACATTTATATGAAAATTGAAGGACTGTCTCAAAGTGATTTTGATGAATTGAATTTTGTATTTCTAATAATTTAGTTCAAAGATAGTTTTGTTTTAGTTGTATTCTCTTTGTAATATTCTAATCTGTTATATAGAAACAAAAAATACCAATATTTATATAATTAAATTATTTTTATAAAAATTTAAAAACAATTGAGAGGAAGAAAGCACCCACTTTAATGTATATACTGATAAAATTGCACAAATTTCTTATGGAATGCACTCCCTATTTTTTGAATTGAATTTGCACCTTTTATGTTTGTAAATTTAAACTATTTCTTTCAAATATGTCTAAAACATTCAAATTCAAAACTACTTTTAATCAGTATGATATAGATACACATTTAGATTATTTGGGTTCCATGGTGTAATGACTATTTGTAGGTTTTCAGTTTCTTGAACTTGTTCTGCAATGGTTCTTATTCATTTGTTGTATATGGTTTGATATTAGTGACATGAGTACCAAAAACATAATCTTGTAGAATTTTATTTTCTTTTGAAGCTATCTCGAGGTGTATCTTTGTGTTTAGTTTTTTGAATAGTGTGTTTATATATATATATATATATGATTTTTTTTAAGAATGCAAGTGATTAAATGTTTTCTTTGAGTTAGCAAGTAGAATATGTAATTAGCAATTGTTTAGGAAGTATTTTTTATATTTAATAAATCAAGTGGTATCAAAATAGGATTTTGATATATTTGTAAGATCATGAATGATTTAAAAAGTATATTGGATAGTTATTTTAAGGTTCAATCATGATTGATCTTTGTAATACTTTGATTAATACACTTAAAATTCTACTCAAATTTAAGATTTTACACATGTAGCTTTTAATCATTTGATTTGTGGATTTCATGTTAATAATGTCTGCCAACATTAAGATTTTCTATGTGATTAATTAACTATTCATTAATGTTAATTTGATTTAATGAAAAATAAATTAAAATATGAATAAAATAGTTTAATTTAACTTAGTGTGTGATTTTAATTTGTTAATTTCTTTTTTTTTTTAATTCAATTTATAAGTATTAATTTAATCTGAATGAACTATGATTATATGTTGATGTTAATCTTAATATGCATGTTTTTCTTATAAAATAGATTTAAAATTACCTAGACTTATTCAATAAAATAAAATATTAAATGACAAAAGAAATTTTGACCTAAATGGTGAGATTTAATCATGAAAATTCAAAAGATCAATTTATGTCTATGCTAGTGATGCATGAGTTTTAATCTAAATTGTATTTTTGAGGTATGGGTCAAACCACAATAGTGGTTTACAAATTTTATGAGGAAGGAAATTTCATTTATTTTCCTTTCCCCAAACTCAATGGGTTCGGTCGAACTCAATGGTTCAACCGAACCACATTATATGTTCGACCGAACCCCCAAACCCTGAACAAAAATTATCTTATTTAAAGGGGTTCGGTCGAACATGGGTTTGACCGAACCCCCTTAAATAAGACAAAAAAAAACATTGTCATTTTCGATTGTCATTTTCGCTTTTTACTAGTTGCTTTCCCTGTGCTTGTGCGTGCGGTGAACCGAGACCGTGATCTGCAAACAACCAACAAACTGACTTCATCTCTCCGGTGAACACAAACTCAACTTCGTCTCTCCAAAGTACTCTACAATTCATCAATTATTTTGGTTGGTTGAAGAAGAGAACATTCTACCTAGAGTTGAATGTGACTCAATCAGTGGATCTACTAAATGGAATTCATTTAGGATTTCAACAACAAGCACATGGACTATCTGGACAAGGGAGCTTGCATGTTTTTGTCAGTTTTGTATCTCAGGATATTGGGAAGCATGTGAAAATACAAAATGGGTTGAAGAGTGGGAGCAAAGATCGTTGACACCTACACAAGCACACAATCAATATGAAAGAACTATTGAAGAAAATGATCAAGTGTTTACATCTGAAGACTATGACAGTGTTTCAGACCTTGTACAAGAAGGTAATTTAATTCAATTTATTTCACTTTATTAAGTTATTTTGTAATACTAAATTATTTATATTGATATGCGTAAGTTATTAAATCAAATTTTGTTTGTAGGAAATGTGTATGTTGTTGCACCTAAGGGGAATAAAGAGGAAACATAATATTGGTTGGTTTGTTGTGTGGAGACTAAACATAAGTTAATAGCACCTCAAGAAGATGATGATGGCTATCATTATCCAATAGGTACGGTGATCCCCTTAAGACATCCCCTTAAGAAAATTTTGATAACATGTTTTTTATCCCCTTAAGAAATTTTTTAAAACAAGTCTTTGATCCCCTTAAGAAAATTTTGAGAACTTATTTGATGATGGTTTTCATGTTTTCCAATAGGATCGGTGGTGGTTGTTGGCACTTGGCTATGAAAATACCCGATAAGGAAGAATGGTCTACCTGCATTCGAATATTATGAAAAAAGATTATACTAGAATAGCCTATTGCATTCTTTAGCCAAGTTCTACAAGATTAAGAAGCAAGGTATTCTTTTGTTGAGAGGCATTTTCTAGTTGTTGTTAGAAGTCTTAAAAAATTTAGGCATATATGCTTTCTAACAATAAGATTCAATGATAAGAGAGCAGGTTGGATAACTAAGGTAATGGAATATGATGTTGTTGGGTATTCCATCATTCTTTCCACGTAAATGGGCTAATTGTTAGTTTTTTTATGTTTTGTTATTATTTATTTTGGGTTGTTTTGTTATGTGTGATAATTGGTTATATATTGTGAACCATGTGAGTGCTACTTCAAGCACTTTGTTCACCGTCATTAGATGTATATAAACCCATAAGATAATAAAGTTGGTCAATTCGATTTGTAGTACCCCTCCATTTATGCTTATGTTTTCTGCTGTTATGTTTTCACATTGTTAGACTATGATACTTTGTTTGGATATTTTGATCGCTGGTTTTGAGCGACAGTGGATTTACTCTGTGACATGATGATACATTGTACTGTGATATTTGATTTTGATATGCTTTGATATAGTGTAGATGTTTTATTTCAGATGATTATTGCTATGTACATGTTTATGATGGACTAACTGTTATTTAATTCGTCAGTCTGATGTGACTTGTATTGGTGTGGAGAACGGAATCGCATCACTCGCTTGCGAGTGCCCTGTGATATTCGTGATTTTCTCCGCACGGTGTGCCTGTTCAATGGTTTATATATATATATGCATGTTATTGCTTGGTTGCAGGATTGCAGGTACATGACACCGACTCCACCTGGTTACTCAGGTTTGAGCGTGTCAAGACTCAACAGATACATTGATTGGGAGGTAGTAGTTTGGTTCATCCTAGTCTAGTCTATAACCCGGTCACTGTACATTGTCAGTTTTAGTTTGAGTCATAGGTTGTCTTGTATTTTTCTGTTTGGTTTAATTGCTTGAAAGGAAAAATGTCAATTTTAATAATAGTTTATTATGTTTTAATTTATTGTTATTAAAATTAATTTGTTAAATGTTAAAGAAATAAAGTTTTTATTATTTAATTAATTAATTAGTTAGTTTGTTTAATTAAGTAATTTGATCGTAAAGGTTGAATTTATTTAATTGAATAAATTAATTAATTAAATTAATATTGTTAAATTGTTTTAAATGTGAATAGATTTCATTTGAAATTAAATGTTTTGTGGAAATGGCATTTTTAATTAATAAATAAAATTTGCATTGAAAATTGTTAATTTTAAATAAAATAATTATATGCATGCAATTTTGGAAGGCAAGATTGCCGAGAAGTGGTTAATAGATATTTTGCACTTCTCGACATTTGTGCGAGTGCATTTATTATTTTTGGTTGAGGTTGTTCACGGAGGATAATTTGGATCTGGAAAAACATAGAGGATATACAATTTTTTTTTACTTCACGGGAAAAATATTTTGAGCTCTGTAAAACTCTCTGTATATGCTTTTTGGTATTTTGTTGCAAATTTGTGGAAAATCTCTGGTTGCTATTTGTGTTTTGTTTCTTGGAAAAGAATTGTGGAAGCTACAGGCAAAGTTCTTCACCAGTCAGTTTTCTGAAGCACAGGAAAACAGGTAATCTTCTTGTGAATTATTTTATTTGTTTTGAAAGGGAATGTCTGTGAAAAGAAATTAGTTTAATTTAAATATTTTTCTACTTCCCGAAAAGAAATTGTTCACTATATTTTGTCATGTGAAAATTTGATGGTTTCAGAAAGCTTCTGTAGAATTATCTTTGTAGGAAGTATTTAAAATTTTTGTGAGGGGAAATATTTGTTGAAAAGGGAAATTGAAATTTCTGGGGTAATTTAGGATTTGAATGAAAATACTGTGTGTTTCTTTGAAAACCTCGATTAAAAAAAAAAAGTTTTACAATTTCCCCGATTTCCCTACTGTAACCCCGTATAAATTTCTTTATTCTCTGAGTTTTAAGATAAAACCCTGTTGGAATTTGTTATATATATATATATATATATATATATTTATATATATATATTTAACCTCATATATTAATTGGATTGTAAAATGTTTTAGAATTTATATATATGAATTTATGTTGAAATCGCCGTACAGGCGTATTCTTTTAAAATTGGATTAAATATCCGTATTCGTGAAATTGTAAATCCGCAGGTTATTGTTTATTCATTTTTTTTTATGAAATAAAATGCGAATTTTATGCTACTGCGATATATGTTTAAGGGGGCCATGGCTACCCCACAGTCGCCCCCATATGGGGCGACGACTATGGAGGCAGCCGGTGCTGCCCTCACAGGCAGTGGCGGTTGTCTCACAGCCGCCTCCCCATACGGGGAGGGCTGCACATACATATCTGCGGGCTGTGGACATTGTGTACACAGCTATGACTGTATAAAACGAGTTCGTTCTGTGTTTCAAACTGAAAATTTTGAATTTCACTGTATTTCAACTATTAAATCCGATTTAGGGTTTCAGTGTTATTTTTAAATATTTATATATATTTGTATATATTATATATATATATATATATGTATATATATATTATATATATATTATATGTATATATATATTATATATATTATATATATATATGTATATATATATATATGTATATATATATATGTATTATGTATATATATTTAATGTTAAAAATGTTTGATTAAAATATTAAAGTGGAAAAGGTTATTTTGGAAAAATGAGAAATAAGAATTTATTTGTATTCAGATAGTTATGCATATAATGTTTTCAAAGAGCATAATTATTAAATGTTTTGAGAACTATTGTTAAGTAAAAGAAAAATTAGAAATAGTTTCTTTCTTTCTTTTAATTGTTTGACTAGATTTAATATATCCCAATGATAGATGTGTATTCGTTTTAAGTTGTTTTAAATTTTTTTTATTGGGTAAAAGGGGGAAATTTATCTTTACGTGATTTCAAGTCTTCCAGTTGCAGTTTCTTCAAGGGAGTAAATTTGACTTTGGTTCCATGTGATTGAACAAATTAGGGTAGTGCACCTATTTTGTGAACAGATTGTGATGCTTATTGTGATTTATCTGGTATTAAAATGTTGAATTTTGTGCACTTTGTCTACCCTAGATAGGAAACTTAGATTCCTTTGTTATGTTTAAGGGAGTGGCTTTTTGTAAGGGCTGACACACAAAGTGGTGTCAGGGTAACTTACAAAGAGTTAGTAATTCAGTGATAACTAAATAACACAGTAGTTAGAATTAAAATCTTTAACAAGATGTTATGCCTCACTTATTGACTTTTGAGCTACTACAGTCTTGAGTATAAGATGAGAAGGCCTGGAATGGCAATTTGGTGTCTTGTTTCTTCAAGAGACATTCGATTCCGCAATAGTATGCAATAGGGGCCGGGTTTCATAAGAGGTTACCAGGGTAACCCAAGTTGGGGGCCGGAACCTAGGAAGAAACACCAGGGTAACCTTTGCAATATTGTGATGACACTCCACCTAAAGTAATAGTCTACCTTGTGTACTTAGTACATTCGATTATGTAAAATTTGGAAGCAATGTAACCATTAGTTTGTTATGTACTTGTGTCTAGGGTTAGTAGATTATGTCTAGGTAACCATATTACTATCTCCTAGCACGGGGGGTGGACCTACGGGTACCACATGGTTGGGTGGAATGTGCACCTTACTCCGTTGGGTCCCCAGTTTATGATCATGGCATTGAGAGCTTCATGGATGGAGAGCTCGCACTTGGAGACTTATGTGTACTTCTTCATTGTAATTTGTAAATCTTGTATTTGAAAGCATCCCTCAATTGTATATGAGGTGAACATTGTGAATGTAATTGTAATTATTATTGAACTACCTCATCAGATGGATGAGTATTGTAATATCTTATCAAATGCAATGTAAGAAACGTATTTGTACTTTATGTTATCTTGAATGGTAATTTAAATGTTATGCAATGTTTATCTTTAATGTTTATGTTAATTAAATATATGCAATGCGAAATACTAAAGTCGTCTATGGAAAATCAAAGTAGTGTAACATCACGTAACTTAATGAATGTATGCAACTAATTAACTTAATAATTATTACTTTAAAAAAAAAATTATTTCACCTTTATACACAATTGCAACATTCCTTAGGTTATTATGACGGGGCATTACACGATTGCTCCACAAAATTTGATATAGTATCAGAGTAAAATGATTATGTGCTTATTATTTAGTGATAAGAAGAGAATATTGGTGTAATTATCAAAGCTAGGTTATAAATATTTGTAAATATCTTGGATGCCATATGTTTGCTAAGTATGTGCTGCATAGAGTAGTATCATTTCCTGTGAGTAATTCGGCTTCTATAGAGACGTATTGAAGAATGGTCATGATTTGTTCTTACATTCCTGCATGAATGCTCGAGTATAGACCCTTATCAAAGGCTAATCTTTTCTCTAATTCATTGTGTTCCTTATAGCACTATCATATTCTCGAGGTCATAGTGCTCTTGTGTATGGTGAAGTAAAAATGTATTGCTAGAATGGTAATGAAAGAAAATGAAGACATGGTGGTTGATTTCTCTCTCCAGAAGCAATAAGCATGTGGGTGGCTTTAGAATAGTGGTTTACAATTTATAAGAGGAAGGAAATTTCGCATTTTTTCTTTTCACCATATTCAATGGGTTTGGCCGAACCCAATGGTTCGACTGAACCTCACAAGGGGTTCAGCCGAACACATATGTTCGGTCGAACCTATGGTTCGACCGAACCAAGAAAACCTAAATAAAAAAATCATATTTAAATAGGTTCGGTCAAACATTCGACCGAACCCCTTAAATATGACAAAAACCAAAACTTCTTTCATTTTCAACTGTCACTTTTACTTTCTAATTTTACCAGTCACTTTCCCTGGTGCATGCGGCGAACCGAGAGCGTGATGGCAACCAAACAGAGGTTTTTCTTTTTGGCGAAAGCAAATTTAAGTTCGTCTCGCCAAAGTTCATCATTCCGGTTTGCATATCGAGCACTAGGTATTTAAAATTTGATTTTTTTATAGTTCAAAATGCATCTATTTTTTTAATTTCGAAACCCTAAATGTAAATTTTTTCAAATTTGTTGAATTCAAATTGCATTTGTTTGAAAGTTTTTAAAGCATTTTCAACATACTGTATTTTGCTTCCCCATTTTGCATACATTTTTGTCTTGTGTAAATGAAATATGCCTTCCCATTTCAACAATCAAAGCTATGGATAAATAGATTTAATTTTAGTTACAAGAAAAATGTATAAATTATAAATTTATAACATAATTATGTACATGGGAAAATCCTCTTGGATGAAAAATCTCACAACCAAAAACATGAACCAATTATATTATTTGATAATAATATCATTTACAATAAAATATTCATGTGCATACCCTTATAGTAGTATCATTTAAACATGTGAATATGGAGTAATTTCTAGTAGCATGATGATACCTACAAAATCATTATGCTTTCTCCATCTCAAGCACCCATAAATAGAAAAAATTTAAACCATAAAGAAAGTGTGGTTTAACCAAAGCCATGAGCCAAAATAATGACCTAAAAATGGCACCAAATTTGGCACAAATTTCAACATCATATTCCTTGACTTGGTTTATAGGATGTATTTAGCAAATGCTTTACATCTTGTCAAAAAAATTCAAATCCTCCTCCTCATAACCGACACTCCATTTTTGACATATTCAAACCCATTATTTAAGATGATCTTGATGATTTTCATAATTCTAATCAATATTCTAGTGTAACCCCCATTTTTTATTCTCTTATGTGTCATATAACATTTCATAAGTAATTCCCATCTTACAATTTCATACAATGCTCTTACAACTTTTTAAATATATAAAAAGGACAACCCTAGTTCAATTAGGATTATTTAATTATTATCACCTACATCCATTCATTACATGTTATTAGTTTTTAGTTGCACACATTATTAGGAAATATGCATTGTCTAAGCAATTGGGGTATATTGCATGTTTGAGAGTGTTTTCCTTGATCTTTTATCTAGTTAAATTAATATCCTTTAAAATCTTGTTTTATGGAGTTTTCATCTTAACTCTAATATGACTAGCAAATAAAATGACGATTGAATCATTTTTTCATATAATAGCTAATGACAACCATATATAAAGATCCACATTAAAGAAGATGAAAAATAATGATCACTTGAGACTATGATTTAGATACATATGTTGGTAAACAAGATATTTTCCTAAATTGATAATTACGTATTGATGCACCTCTCCACCCTAAATATCCTCACTCGTTGGCTAGTAATTTATATAATGTATTGGGTGGCTATCCTTAAGGAATTAATACTATTCATAATATTACCATTCTAATGGATTTTAATAAAGTTGTACCCTCTATGCATCCATCTACCCTTCATTCTCTTATAATGATTCCTCCTATCATACTATAGTTACCACTTCCATGAGATCCACCACCCATGTCCTACCGCCTTTCTCTCCACTAGTATTTTTCTTATCTCCCATCCTTTTATATATGTTCACACCATTGTTACTACTAGCACTATCCTATACAAATATGTTCTTCATACCATTGCTCCTTATCCTATGAAAATCTAACCTTATAGTGTAACTTCTCCTTCCATTACCATGTCATTACCTTTCTAGACCTTCCCCTCTTTATACATTCTCCTTTTTATCCTACACTACTCTTACCACTAATATATCCCTATACCTTGGATATACTATTGAAGAAATTTAACTGACTTTCAATATCGCAAAAATTAGACCCATATTTTTTAACGTAAAATGTGTATAATAAAGCACAATCCATGCTTCCTAATACAACTTCACTAATATCTATCAATTGATGAACTTAGGTTCATTACAATAAGATAATCATATAGCCATAATTAGTTGTCAAGATAATGGTAAAGTTTTCAATAGCCATATTTATCCTTCCACATGCCACCATTAGACATACACATAAGATTCATTAGGAAAAGTGGATGTGTGGATATGTGGATATGTGTCAAAAAAATGCTTTGATAAGATGTGTGTAAGGAAAAAATGGAGTTCAAGTGTTTGATTTATGTCTATATAATAGGTCATAAACTCTAGGGGAATTATTACCACTTTGCACAATATTGCACCATATATATATATATATATATATATATATATATTCAAAATGAGGCAAAAAATACAATAGGAATAATATGGATATGCAAATTTTATCATTACATTTTTTTCCACTTTAAGATGCATGTGAAGATTTTAAAATAATCGTGCATCTCAATTTATGTGGTATTCACAAACATGTATGGAAAGTAAATATTTAGACATCAAAAAACATGAAAAAGTGGTTTGTTGTCTTGTGCACAACACATCCTTTTTCTTTTGAGAAAATTATCTATCACTTTGTAAAATCCTTGCTATGTTGAGATTATTTAATTTTTTCCCTCCATATTTGTAGTCCTTTTTATTTCTAGAAATATAATTTATGACATTTTTCTTAATAAACAACATATGAATAAATTTTACATGGTTTTAAATTTTACACATGGTTGTATGCAATCTCATATATATAGTACATATGGTTGTGATTACAATGTTTATATTGTGTTTAGATTTGGTTTTATATTATCCTTCCAAAAAAAGTTTTATGTTTATAATATTTTGATTTACCTTTGGATTTTGTAGACACTAAATCTCACATACACTTGAATATCCATACCATGGTCCCCACCCGAACACCTAACATCCACTTATTAACAAAATTCATGATACCTTAATTCCTACACTTTATCAAAATCAAATTAATTTTTCTTTTCAGACCTAAAACGATCAAGGCCTAAACTAATTAAAATATTTATTGTAAAAATTTCCATAGTAAAGTACAAAATAGAGAAGGGCATGTCAACCCACAAATCATGAAGGTGTAGGGACAAAACCAAGAGACCCATCAAATAGGATTGTAGCAATCATATATAGACAAAAATGATTAAGAAAACCTACCATAAATGAAAAAAAACCTAAAAAGAAGACATATATTACATATTTTTTGAGTACCCATATATTACATATATATAGCAAAAACTAGCAGAGGGTGAGGGACATGGGTGAGGAGAAACAAAATTTTCTTATGTGCCTCCATTGTTTCTCCATACAATAGAGCACCCAATTCTATTTTATGTCCATTGATTGTATTTCCACTAAAGATTCATCCCATTCTTGCAAGGTTCATTTCAAAGAAATTCAAACACAAAGGAAACTATAGTTTTCCTTTAAAACTTTGTGTCTAAGCAAACACCCAACAAAATATTTTTCATTATGTAAGTCATCATCCTGAATGGCATTGTTTAGGGAATGGTCCAAAAAGAACTTATAAAACATAATCCACTACAAACTAAGCAACTAAACCATAATTTTGAAGAAGATCCATAGCATTAAACAAAAATAAAGACACTACCTAAGAGAGAGACATTAACTAGAGAGTTTCATATAGAATTTGGTCACCTACGGTCACCCAAATTACTAACTCCACACGCTAGCAATCAATCTTGAAAATTTTCTTCAGCATTTTGAAAAAAAAGTCCCAAACTCTAAATGTACTCCCTTTTTGGGATGGGATGAATGCTCTCCTATTGATCAAATTGGCCTCCATTGTTACTTGAGTAGAATAAATTAGCCAAATATTTAAATGAATCATTCTCTCACAAATATTGAAATAAATTAAAATAAATCCAAGTATTTAATCTATTATTCCTAGATAATTCAATGAAAATTATGATAAATTAGTTTATATATCAATCAAATTATTTAACATATTTAATCAAATTAGATAAAAATTGAAAATAATTCAATCAATTCATTGATCAAAATAATTAAGAAATTTCATTAAATAAATAAATTAGTTAATTAGGTAATAATAGTAGCCACATTTTAATTGGGTTTTAAACTCATGATACATGATCAAATCCTAGCAATTTATCCATCATATAAAAAATCTATAAATTGAGATCAAATCCATCATTTTATCGTCTCAATTTTGAGCAAGTATATTTTATCTAGTTGGGCAATAAATGTTTTATCATTTGCAAGATATATCCATTTGTCAATATGTATTTCATTATAATTTTAGTTCATTTTTTGTGTAATTCATCTTTTCACTCTATTAGAGGTGATTTTTTAATTCAATTTGAAGTCTACATTTATTTTCCTCAATGTCTCATTTATTTAAATTCAATGCTTACAAATTGACATGCTTGGTGGGATGCAAACCCACAAATGCTCGGTTACATTTTATATTTTATACTATTAAAGTATTTGATTTATGCTTTATTTGTTATTTAATCTATGTTGATCACATTTTTCTATATCTATCCTCTTCGCCTATCCTTCTCTATGGATATGTTCCACTCATATCTACCACCCTAAGGTGATCCATGTCTCAATCCTTGTCAAGGTCACTCCTCCTCTCTACCTATATCCTTTCTCAATGAGCTAGATCTATCACTACTACTCCCCAAAACACCTACATTTAAATATTAAAAAAATGTTTAATAAATCATACAACATTGATTAAAACTAACTAAACAATGAAAGCATTTAATATTATAACACCTTATGAATTATATTGAATGTCCCCACCTTGAAATTTATAGCCATCAATGTCAATCACTTATTCATACTATAGCTTCGTTCTCCAAAACACCTACATTTATATAAAAGTGATTTTTTAAGAAAAATAATATTTAACCTACTTTTAACTCAACAATAATGGATGTATTTCTATCATAAACTCTTCGTACTCATAACAAAATCATGGCCTAGGTAGAGTATAAAAAATGTTGTTTCCAACCTCATATGTAAATCTAGAGTTAGAGTGTCAAAATTGTTGAATTTCATCCTATGTGCTATTAATTAGCTTCTTATCGACTCATGGAAGCCTACTGCTAAAAGCCCAAGTATGATTTTCAATAGGACTTTCTAATCATGATCTTATTGATAGTACTTTTGATAATGTTTTACGATTTAGGCTTAATTCAAGACAAGTTTACCTTAATAATTGAGCCTTTTTAATTATTTAATTTGTTACTAATGATGTTATTAGTCTATGAGCAACTCTTTTATCTTTACCTTATTCAAGTAATATGAGATATTTATTTTGCTTTCCAATCTATAATTTTTTTATGTTCTTGGCTATATAATTGAAGTTCATTTATGTTAACAACTATTAGATTAAATATTTTTATCCCCAATTATTTTCAAATGATTTTATACTTTAATCTTTGTATTCTTATTCTTTCTTTCATCATTTCATTTAAAATTTGAACCATTTAAGGATGCTATGTTATAGATTATAGTTGTCTTCCAATTCTTTTTAAATTGTTAATAGTATGAAAATATTATTGATGAGTAGATGAATTATTACAAGTTCTATTTTAGATTTGTATTCTCTTTATCTAGATATATTATTTACCAAAGTCTCATTGCTTTTTTAGGTGTACTGTATATATATAACATGGAAAATGTAGATCATGTTCCACCTGTGCCAGATTCTTTTTTTGCAAATTATATATATATATATATATAACATGGAAAATGTAGATCATGTTCCACCTGCATAGATTCTTTTTTGCAAATACCAGTAATGAGATTAAAAAATTGAGAGATTCATTAGCATAGGGTGCAAACCCGGGGATATATAGTGAACCATGCATGTTAATATTGCATAGTCTAGAAAAAATAAAAGATGAACTTGAGAGGACTAGTGCATATTCCCGACAGAGTGACTGGGCTATTCTTCGTATGTAGCAAGAAGTACATGGTGATGTTCCCCTTTAAACAAATACAAGATAGTGTCACCGTGAAATGATAAAAACCACTTGTTTTCCATTTTATCAAAATGTGCGTAAGGTTAGGGGATACCAGGTCACTAGATGTGTCGATCATGCTATGGCCTCATTGATCTACCCACGATTTCTCGCAGCACATGGTCTATACCCAAACAATGACCAGATTCTAGTGTATTTTGTTCAGCAGTTGTATGCTGAGGTCCATTTGGGCCTCAAAGTTAACTACTTGGACATTCCACCATATGCTAGTCAGGGGCGTGGTAGGATTGCTGATAGACCCACCTATCGTCGAGCAGATAGACCACCCCCAGTGTTTAGGGTATTGGTTGGTGATAAGTCTCGTGCTCTCACCCCAGCTCTAGCCCCCATAGCAGATGAGGTTGTCGTTGCTTCCCAAAAGGAAGCAATTGACATTGTAGGTGACATTGCGGCTGCCACCACTAGGATATCTGATGATTGTGTAGGTTAGTATTTGATATCTAGATATTCCCGATCCACACCATTTTCAGCACAGTGGATCACCATGGATCCTTTTACAGTGGCTGGTATCCCTACTCCTACACAGCTTGATGCACTTATAGGAGATATGTCACGCATGACACTGCATTGTTTGGCTAAGGACCTGTTGGAGGCATATTCCCACATTGCATCATACAATGGGATCGGTATAGAGCATATTAGAGATCATTTGAGACATAGAGGTTTTTCAGTTCCAGGATCCCATCACTCTTAGCCGAGCACTAGTGCGCATTAGGATCCACCTACAGTTCATACGGTAGCTGCACAGACTATGGGTTTTACTGATATGTTGATTGGTTCTGGTTCATCATCACCGATGCCATCTCACCTTCATAGTCCTCTACATTCATCATTTATGGCACGACATGGGATAGATCAGATAGATGTAGATGTTGATTCATCACTTGATCGTTTGGTGCATATGGTGGAGGTGATTGTTTTAGAGGACTTAGGTCATCCAATATCAGATGATGTACATGTATGTGTGCATGTGCATGTTTCAATTCTTTTTTCATTATTTTTTAAATTTCTTTTTAACTAGATATTAATGTAAGTTGATATATATGTGTATATATATTGTTACAGGGGGACATACCTCATATCACTCCTAGCCTTGGTCCGTGATCGTGCATGATCGATGTGACTGTGTGGATGAATCTGCTACCAGTGGACATGTGAGTTTTACATTTTATATAATCACACGTGTATATGTACATGCAATATTTATGTATGCATAGATCTAGATTGATATTTAAAAATACAAGTTCATTTAAAAATAACTTCCATAAAATTTATTTAATATAAATTATATGTATTTAACACATCTTG